>JTDE01001352.1:87880-121408 GCA_014338405.1 Paragonimus skrjabini miyazakii | reverse complement strand
TTACCTGTATTTTTATTTCGCGTCTGGTATTATGGCGTATCCTTAAGGGAACATTTATTTAGTGCACGTACGCACTAAACTATTGTCTCCTTTTCAAGACTATCTTTGGAACCCTTATTTCGGAAGAATGCTGTTCCCCAGTGTCCCTATGTTACCCAAAGTTGGTTTACGATTGTAACGGTTACAAGAAGCCAGAACGTTCGGCTTGCATGCTGCACCAGCTGAAACAAAATCTTGTTAAAATTGAGTTGATGCAACATCATACCTTCTGAAAGAAATCTGCAGAACACGTGATTTATTTTCCTTCCTAGCGCATGCGTCGAAATATTGTAAACTGCACTTTTTTCCTCTATGCTTATGCCCCTCTTGTTGACAAGTTTGACATTTTTCATACAGTATAATAATAATGACTATTATTTTGTATCGTTTGTCATCACTGCAATGATCGCGCTCACCCGAGCATGTTTCTCACAGATGCGTTGAGACATACACACTAATATTTTTACCACTTATATGAACCTTTGAGAAGGCATTACTCAGATTGCTGGGGAATGCAAAATTTATGAAAGGCTGAATTGAATGAGTATTGAAAATTTTTCGAAAAGTGTGACTTAGCCCACACTGTTCAGTGTATACACGTTATAACATAGATCATCCGAATTGGAATATTGACTGTTTCAAGTCTCGGGTACACCTGTAGCTGCGCAATGTACCTGTCATTCATACCAGTACATGTGCAGACATGCAGGCTGCCATATTTTCGAATATCCCTACTGCATACCTTGGTACTAATTCCTCTTTTGCCAGACCGTAAAGTACGGTGACCCCGAATATCTCTTTCACAAGCCCACAATCACTCGCGCGCTACACATGTGTATGACTCATCCAGTCAAACAGTACACTATGCTTAAACACTTATGAATGCTTAATTCCATTTTCCCATATTGCGAGCGAATTCATTGAGAGCGAAGACGGGCAAAATTCGATACGGAGAATCTAGTTGAAACCTCTGAAAAATGGGTTTCCTATGTCGACACGAAGCACACCTCAACTTACATTCCCAAGCCTCTCATACCTGGCACACCGATGATAAACTTGGACAGCTCGCAAGGAATCGTAACACTTTAATTTACTGCCCCTCAGAACTATTCTATTCTGTCGACTGACCCCACGAACGTAAATCGCATCCATATCTTCCATGTACTTTTGCTGGAGCTCCTGGAATGCAATAAATTGTAAAATTCGCGATTCTTAGAAGTCGTCCGGAAAGCTACGACAAACAAATACCACTGATTAAAAGAATAAGGACGGAGCACAGTCCATCACGGATTGATATTTTTATGTTGATATATTTGCATATATATACACATTATTTGTGCACCTATATATTAACACCTAGCAACTACGTAACACTAGAACGGACAGCAGCCATATTGCTACAGGAAAGTCGGATATTCTGCCTCAGCGTACTCGTTACATTCGTAAACCAACGGGTGCAACATAGAGACAACGGGGGACAACGAAATTCTGACGTAATGGTTTGTAGCGTTTTATACACTATTTTCTACTTCATAATTTTTACTGTTGTTCATGCCTTTTCATCTTCTTCAACCTCACATGTACACATGATGTGAACGAGGTTAATCGAACGTACACACGATGTGAACGAGGTTCATCGATCATCTGTAACGTTTTGCACACTATTTTCTATTTCAAAATTCTGATTGTTATTCACACGTTTCACTTTCCTCAACTTCACATATACAGCCAACGTTTAAACCAACTTAAGCGAACTAATCGATAATCAGTAAATACAACTCACTTTTCGGTTCGCGAGCCTTGCGTACTGCCTGTGTTCGGGTCGCTGGTGCACGGAAATTTGGGGAGTTAAAATTCAGCGGAATTAACCATTTAGTTCGGGAAATTTATTTATCTGTCGTTGGAATCATCTTGGCCTTGGCATTGAGATTACTTGAGAGACAGATAGCATTAGTGGAAATCTTCATTTGGTGTAGTGGAACACTAAACCAACGTTTCTCAGCGGACTATTGTGAGTTATTTGTTTTCCTTTTCATTATATTTTGACCTCATATTCACACCTGAGTTCACATACTGTTTTGATCCACTACAGTTTCAACGATAGTGCTGTCAAAGGAGACAGCAGAAACAAGCACGAGCCGCAGGCCACGTTGGACATGCACACGACCTGCGCAATCAATAATTAAAATGGTGTCAACAAGACGGAACCTGGCTACGATTCAATACCGAATTTTGAAAATAACGAGAGTTATGAAGTATTCTAATGATCGACTGATTAAAACAAACGGATATAAGTCAGTGGAACGAATGTTGGTAGTTTGGGTTTCTGTAGGAGGTACCGAAGGAGGAAAACGGAAAATGTGGTGAATTATTTTTTCCCCGCGATACTTCAGGAAATCGCGGCCTACGAGGAAATTTTCACTTGTGTCTAACTAGAAAAAGAGGTAATGTCTTCAAAAAAGATATTCAAAAGTTATGGAAACGTTCTAAGTTATCAGGTCGAACGGCTCATTCATGGTGTACTGACCACACGAAGCACAAATTTTGTTTATATAACCTAAGTTCACCTTGCAAATTGCGAATTATTTTCAAAAGCCGATCATATGATTTCGCGTATGTCGATGGGGTACACGGCTGGTTGACAGTATTCGTGAAATGGGTGAACCGAATGCATTGATAAGCTGGGAGTTATTTTGCAACGAAGCAAGTTCGCTGTTTGATATAAGGGATAATTTTCCACAGAAGTCTTATGATGCATTGCAAACGTTTCTTGATGTCGTGCGTGAGAACCATGAAGTAAGGTCCCAACAGAGTGGAATTGACAAGTCAGTGCCTATGCTTTTTGTATTGCACTTACACATTTTACAAGCAATCAATATTCTTCATGACATAAACACCTTCAATTTATCCTTATAAGGACAAATACATATAGGCATTATAATACTATAGTGTTATAATATCTATATGTACCATATATATATAAGTATACCCATAAGCAAACAATATATTGCTTATCCTCGAAATTGATTAACAGCAGAAAGTAGACTATTTATTACGGCGTGGAAGTATTGCGAAAAAATTCAAGTGAAAGTGCACCAGAAAACCACCAGGTTTATCTCCTTCCGCCTGACCTCATATGATTTTTCAGATTTTTAAGAATGCAAATTTTTTTTATTTTCTGGGGTTCTGAAACTCATCTTTTTATATCACCATGGTGTCAATGCTTTGACACCTTGTCAAAATATGCTGTAGTAAAAAGCCTCAAAAATAAATTTAACACTCTTGAAACCATAACCTGCATTGTGATTGTGAACACCGTAATAGCACACACATTAAGGTCATTAAGCTACTTTGTGCACACCCGCCAGAAATAGACTTGTTCTACCTAGTCTACATTTGAGACAGTAGTCTTACTTATTTTGATACCGTTTCATCATAGTTAGATTTTTGTTGAGAAAATTCTGTCCCAGTTTATGCAAAATAAAAAAAACTATCTCAGACGAATCTGCGTTCACATGATACCCATGTCATATTTAGGATGGCCTCGTTCTTTGGTTTTTATCAATGACCGCTTTGTACGTTTTTTTCGGAGTGCACTTGAAAACTTCACACGTATGAAGAGGCAGTAACACAGACAATCGAAAATATAATTCTATATTCAGCGGGTTTGGACGATATATACCAGCTTTGTGGACAGCGACTCATAAATCGTATAAGCTGCCGATCAATATGGAATTTAGCTGAGGTTTGTGATACAAGGAAGACATCCCACTTGCTGGTTCTACAGTGGCCTAACTGCAGCCAGCTATTTCCTGCGTTATAGCATTTGTCTGGTGTCACGATGGTAAAGCTGAATAATCCCGGGACTATTGTAAATTTTTTATTGAACATGCTTTCGCATTCTTCAGTGATTCCGGGAATCTTTATTCATTCACAAGCGTGGCAAAGGTAATAGCTACCTATGTACAAATAAGTGTGACCTATCACCTCACATCTTTCTCCAGAGATTATCCTTCCTTCAAACTGAAACAGTTCAGAATGGGTTCACATATGGTGGCTGCGATATGCAATGCCGAAGGGGACTGGCTAAACAACTTTACTTGTCGGATCTGACTTTCATTTATATTTATGCAAGATGGTACATTCTTAGCGTAAAAAGACCATTCAGAGTTACCATTTTCACTGATGTTTCTAATTTGGCATGCTACCGACAAGCTAGCTTTAGGGCTTCTGTTGGCAGTCTTATTTTCCGTTTCTAACTTACTATCAAGCGTCGCATTGATGATGTTACAAGTTTTACATTTGTTGAGTCCTACAGCGCCCAAGTTATGTTTTCCGCACTCCGTTTCCACACTTTCTTCGCATGTAGTAGTTTGCCCGTAGTTTTTGAATGTATTAAGGAACCACATACAAAAAGTTATTTATTTGTTGTACATCTCTCATGATTATCGTCTGGTGAGGCATATGCAGGCAAATGAATTACAAACATGAGCTCTTCACATTGCCACTTTGGGCTCTCACTCAAATCCATTTGCACCGTCATTAAAACACTTAGCTGTTTTGTACAGAGAAGACTGTAACCCTTTCAACCGACTTTGTATCCTCACTTTTTTCCAACCTTTTGTCCCCTCAAGATACATTGAACCTGATCCCCTTATATATAACATAGCGGTATAAAGTTGTCACAGTACAATCTATGAAATGCATTGTGGTTATCCATTATTGTGGCACTGTGTGCATTCCAGTATCATTTACTGAATTGGTCATTTCAACTTTAAGTATATATGGCTCTTTTTCTAACAGTGGAACTTTCTGTCTTGACCCTAACTGAATGGAAGCGTTGGTTTCTGCTGTTGGTTACAGAAATGCCGACGTATGCCCTTCAAAACTAGTCTTATAAATTAGGCGTATAACCTTTTGAGTTGAAAAACCCTTCAATAGTCGACAGTAAAATTGTCCCCGTATCACCATATACCCATATTAACTCGTCTGACATAAATTTGACAGTTTTTCAGTGCTGACCTCCCTCTAAATACTGGCTAATATTGGTCGTCTATACTTCTCGCTGGAAATGCGCCTTCACATAGGTTTTCGAAACTACGAGTGACATTGTTGTGTTTGTTCAGATTCAATCCGGTGACGCACCGGTTTCAGGTTTATTAAAACTTGCTCCTGTGTCCACCATAGAGTTGCACTTTGTAACTGATGCATTGTGTATGTTGTAACCTGCATATTACCTTGGTAAGCCACACCATTCATCACCGCATTAAAATGCATCAACTGTGCGCCTGCACGCATCGGGATTGTGCATTCATTCGTCACCTGTGACTCCTTTTTGAGGGCTAAAATTCGTTCAAGAAACAACGTGGCTGCTGTAATGTTGCAGGCCACAGGAAGGTTGTTGCTGTTTATTGTCCCATGATTTATGTTTTGTACTGGTTATATTTATAATGGTTATCTATAACCTGATTGGACTGCATGATGGTCTCAGAAACTATAGAATTTCTCAACAGTTGCTTCACTGTACTAACCAATACGCGCAGCCATAATTTAGAAAGCTGCAAAATTCGACTCCGACAGTTAAATTGTGAGCCAGGTTTTTTGTCCAAAAATCCCGTGAAGAAACTCAATCGCTTTCAAACGGGACACTTTCACACAATAGATTATCCTTTGTGTTCAGAAGAGAAAAAATCATGCATGGTCAGGCATTGTCCTAAGATATAACGGAAGCGACTAGTTGGAATGGCTGTTGTTTTTATTGAACGACACTTGTGATATCCCCTTGAGACGGTATGTCTCCCTGGCGTGAAGTGGACGTTTGCCCAGCATGAGTAAGGATCTGTATTATACGTTCCAATTTTTAGTAAACTTAATCACAGTAATCTCTGCGTATGCTGAATGGTCCGTTTCACTGCCGCTGGGCAAACTTATTTTTGCGGAAAGCTGTCACATTAGTAACGGTTGATAATAACATCCAAATTTTTATTGACTACTGTCTGGTCAACTTTTTTCCAGTAGTCAAATAACTTGGACACACATGCATAAAATAAAACAAGACAGTAGGGTGAATCAGTATGAGTCAACAACCCAAAATGTCTGTTATGGGTAAGTGTAATGTTTTTCTTTTTAAAACAAAACTTAAGGAATTTTTGTCTGATAAGTAGTTTTCAGTCATCGTTCAATGGAAACAGTCTGGTTGTAGTAGCAACGACTAACACGGACTAACTGGGTGGGCTGTACCAAAAGTGTTTGCACAACCAAACAATGTAAGTCATCCAGTATCTCATTTTATGCAATCCTGGGAATATTGTCAATATTCGAAATAGTTTCGCTGCTTACTTCTCGAATATCGTATTTAGAAACTGATTTTGCAATACACTGCCGATGAATAATAGCTGGAGTGACTTTAAACCTTAACGATGAAAGACTGAAAATAAGGTTTCGTACCTCATGGTCCAACACAGTGAACACTTTTAAACCATATAAATGCTTGTTTATACGTGCAGCAGTTCAGTAAACTTTTGGGGTTTGTTGAGTTTGAGCTAATCCGCAATTGGTTGAACCTAGTCCATGAAAATCGCAAACAACAAGATGTCCATCTCACTTAAGTGCGATTACAATGTCACTGGGTGACATCATTAATTTGCAACGGATGTAACTTGGATGAAGACGATTACACGTAAGTTTTGTCCCTCACGAAAACGTGGGTGAAGCTCAGGAGATTTTCGTGGTTTATGTGAGTCTGCATACTGAAAACAAGGTAGATTAGAGTTCCATACGAGATAAAAGTTTGTGCATAAAGCGTAGGTAGTATTGTAGGGAGGCGTAAGCAAATATAACTCAATAGTATTAGAAAGCAAAAGCAGGGCGTTAAGTAGGGCATAAAAATCTAGATAGGAAATAGGGCAATTTTTGTGGGTGAGTTGGCCAGTGATTTTAAGAGTTGAATCACAAAAACGGAACTACGTGGGATTAGTTGCATCCTTGTGAGCAAGCGGTCTTTTAGATTAAACGTTAACTAACACCAATATCCCCCTAGTGGTTTACTATGTCGGCATTAACACCTACAGTAGTGTTCAATACGGGGTGGAAAATTATGGCTAATTGCTGCAATCAAATGGTAGAAAGTTATATATTCACACTCGGAAAGTTGAAGCTATAGGAGGTGATTTATCGACTACGTCCAAGGATGAATGTAAACAGTTGACTAGTACATGTTGGATTCATGCGGTTAAACTGAAGCACTCTTGCTTTTAGTTTAACCTCATTTATTGGCTGACTGATGTAATGCGATCACCTGCTGATCTACATACCAGTAGCCTACCCCCAATTTGATTGTTTATATTGTGTGCTCGCACGATAAAAACCATATGCCACGTACGCCCTAGAAAATGGGGATGCTTGTTAAGCAGACAAGGTAATGTTCTGTCTACCAACGTCCTAAATGTTTACCACTTCTTGAACGTAAGCAACAGCAATAAACGAAAGGTTGCCCGACCATGCATCTCGTATGACAATGTTGATATTCTTCAGCTTTATATCAGATAAATACTTGCCGGAATGAGCCAACCATTACAGTTATTTTATTACAAATTCTGAACTCAAAATGTTTAACTAGTTGATTTAAAAATGGATCGCTCGGCTATAAGTTTTCTCTTTCTAGAGCTCATCAATACAACATATTGCTGTGACCAAATTTAAACTCCGGTTAGTTTTATATAAGGACACGACTTCTTTGAAATCACAGTAAGCACGGTTAAAGTGGTACATGTTTATGGGTAATGTACAGGTTGTCCAACTGTTGCCACTAGCGAGTTCTTGAGAGTGCTAAACTTGAGTCTAACGATTCTTGTTGAAGTGGAGTGGCTGAAGAGCCTGTGTGAATTCGCTGCCAGCAATCATGTGAATCGTGTTCAGGCTGTGTAAACTCATAACTGTTGACAGGATTTGGCTCATAGTTTTGACACATGTTTGGGAAATTTGACTAGCAATTACTTGTTCGGTCATAAAAGTCACCCAACCTTCATGATTGGGAACTACAGACCAAAGGTTGAGAAATTGTAGAGTTAGCGAAAGATACAATGGCATGTTATTTCTCAATAAGTAGTTCAGTTAGCACGCAATCACAAAAACTAGTTAAGCAAAAAATGGAAATATCGCTGAATACTTGTTCGCACAGTTTCATACTTTTGCTCCTTATTCTTATCAACATCACCATGGACAGCAATACATCACTGGCTCACGACTATGCTTAATTATCATACGATCATAGTAAAAAGCACAGGCAGAAAGAAGGAAGGGAGTGGAATATAATTGCTTAAAAACACCTTTTTAAGATCAAACAATCAACATCGAAGTATGTGAATCTTACAGACAAACGACCGGGCTCTAAGCAAAAATAGGGCGTCATCAACAAGACTTGTATTGTCCGCGGACATTAAGTTCACTTACTTCACAGATCGCAGCAACACCTATGTTACTGAACTCGATTAGCTACCATCACACATTTCGTCTCCTGTCACTGGCTCTGTGAGACGCGTAAGTTCCAACCAACGCTATTGTCCCAATCTCCAGTGCCTAACTGTTTGGTAATTGACTTCATTTGTCTACACCAGGTTACCATTTATCTACCGTACACCTTATGGCGGTGGACCGCAACATTGGCAAAGGCGCTAGGTGTGGAAGATGGTTTGCACAGTTTGCTTATTGTCTATGGCTCTAAAAAACCAACTGTGGGCCTAGCACTGAACGTTGTTATTGGAAATGGTAACTGCCCAGTTGATCTGTCAGGTTTTTTGTGGTTGCTGCATACAGATCTTCGGCAATATTCTGACTATTGAAAAAGCGTTTGTTGCCCATCGATTGACTTGACCAGCGTCAGTACACAATAAGAACATTCAGTTATTGGTATTAAACTGCTTGTCAGTAGATGACTTAAGCTTGCATGGTCCTATTATCTTTAGAATGTATCATTATCTAAACAATATTGCCAGTTTATTGCTTTTCAATGTTTTGGTGTAACAGTGGCCGTCCGTATTTATCTGGTTATCAGTCCCCCAATTATTGACAATCTTTTCTCTTGTAACTGTCGCTTGTTTCGCGTCATCCTCAACTGTTGTTATCATATTGGCCAGAACAGGTTCTTGTGGTACGTTGTATATGCGTATTCATTTGCAGTTATCCATTTTCACCAATAAAGTGAGGAAAGCTTAGGGTGACGATTTAATGAGAGAATCGCAGCAACCTGGACCAATGTGATCCTTTTATAATTGGAGTTCTGAATCGAAGAAGACGGGAACATGTTGGTTGGTTGTCCATTTATGGAAGTAAAATTAGATAAACGGTGGACAGTAGTGTAATAGTAATGACCTCTTCTGTGCTATGTTGCTTACATTTGTGTGATAAGTCCCTTCATATTCATCGGCGGATCTAAGGATCTGCAACCGCCTGAGTCACGATTTTTTTGATTTTACATTAAATCCAAAACTTAACCCAAGATTAATGGCGATTTATGAACCTGTTCAGAAATCAACTTTAGCCAGTGGTCTACTGAGCGTCGATCAACATTAAAAAACTTAAGTTGGTGGTTGTGATTTGTCACTCCTGCTAAACTGTTGATTAACTCAGAGTATTAGTTTTGCGATGTAATTACAATTGAAGTGTGAGGTTTTTCAATCCAAAACTGTTTACTGTGCACAACCTACTCGGATTTATTTAACTCCACCTACACTATCGATTGACGTTTACATGCTCATCAAAAGCTGCTGCGTAAGTTCCATGTTTGAAGCACTCACCAGTCTTAGGGGTAGTACCCGATGGGAGTTTGGACAACCTGTTAATTCAAAAGTACCTGGACTTTGGCTACGAGGTTGATTTTTGCTGTTCCGAAGTTAATCATGAGGCAGAAATAGTTAAAATTACAGTGTTCAACCATATAAGGAGATGAATTTAGTGTTGATTAGCCCTATGTAATGGAGAAATAATTTGTTCACTAACCTGAAAGAGAGTATCGAGCTGTTTTTGCTTGCTGTAGTAATTATTGAATTCTTCTGTTATGAAAACAACATAAGCGTCCATTTTGTTCTACCGACTGCTTGCGAAGCACATAAACAAATTGCGATAAGCATATTTATTGTGCAGTATTGGGTTCAGTGGTGTGAGGACTCTTCACAAATGCCTAAGCATAGGTTACACGCTGTACTTTGTCGCATGGTTTATTTGAATTAGGAGGCGCGGTCAGATGGCTAGAGTATTATGGGAAATTGGACGAGTGTCAAAACCATATCCTGCGAAATATTGCTAATCTGTAAATCAAGGTCGTTGTGCACTTTTGACTAGAGGTGTCATGGGATGAAGGCCTTACACTCCTCTCTGCTCCGCTGACTTCTATGCCTGCTGTTAGTTAACCTTCTTTGTGTTTCCTAAGCCACACGGACTGGCGTAGAGTGCGAGGTGGTCAGATGATTATCTGGCGTAGTGAAATGAAGCCGTTCATCAAGGAGTTGGCCACTGGGGAATTTACGACTCGTAGAGTCGGTGGCCGGAGACGTTAGTTAGTGTGGCATGTAATCGGGCTCAACGTCGTGAATGTTGTCATTGTTTGGTCGAGTTATCTGTGAGGTGTGTGCATTTAATGACGTGGATTATTGAAAGCTGTCTTACTGATGACGCCTTACTTTTACTTGGTTTGGTTGTTTGTCTACATGGTGTAGGCACCTTGTTGTTGAACGTTTGAATATAGGTGTAACTATTTTTAGTAGCTAGGTCCCTTCCCCTCTCCCTCTTTTTTATGTTCTCCTCCTGTACAAGGCCTGCTTCTTTCTTCATGGTTGTGTGGCAGTTAAGCATAAGTGAGAACCACTGGTGTATTGCTGTCTATGTTGACGGTGATGCCGTTTTCTCGTTCAGTTGGCTTTTTTGGCTGTTTCGTTTCGAAAGGGGCACGCGGCTTGAGGTTTGTTCGTTCAACAGAATTTATCTTGTATGTGAAAGCGTTGGGATCACAGAACCCATTAATTGGAGGCAAACGTGTTGCACTGATATGATATTAGGTACGATAAAGTAATCCCACCTAAACGTACTGTTACAATCGCTAGTCAGTGGTCCTTAAGCTGGTAGATTCTATCTAGAGGACAGATATGTACAAGTGAACTGATATTTTAGTCATCCTACTTCTGGACACTCAAAAAAAGCGTTGAGAAAATCGTTCGCTATTTTCTTTTCGAGATAAACTGGTTCTCTCCGTGTTAGAGAGAAAACTTGCTATTTAAAAACCGTCTGACAAGTTACGTGTGCTCATATATTTGACAGCAAGATTGTAATGTTTTTATAAAGTGCATTTTGCTCAATCAATAATTTTCTGTGCATTCCTCACTGATCCTGAGCAAACTGGCGCACGTGGTTCATTGTAAGAATACTGCATTGTTTTTAATCACACTGTGTTAAAATCAAACGCCCCAGAAATGAAAACTCACAGACAATGTTTGATGGGCCACGGGACTTTGTAGCACGATCGCCAGTCAGTTCACCTTCGAAGAAATTCAAACGACAGATGTGTATTGTCCTTTGAACCTTAATCAGGGTCATGAAGTCCCATCTCTTGACTTCACAGTCTTTACTCATCAAACACTTCAAATTATCTGATTGTCCCTCTGCCGTAACTCGAATTGGACAAGGAACGCACGATATTGCACAGAATGATTGACACTTGCAAAATCATAATTTTATAACTTTAGATTCGTTTTGTTATTGTCATCATTTTTTCTTAAGGTTCATTCTTCCCAAAGCTGACTGTTCAAAGCGCGATTTCGAAATTTGTGTTTCAGCTGTCTTCTAAAACGATATCCACTAAACAGCTTTCCACACTGCCAACAATCTGTAAGATGTACTGGATAGCCTAAATGATAGTCACTGGTTTTACGACGTCGAATATTATATGCAGGGGCTTATGGAGATAACCCTTCTCTGACTACGATTCTCAAATCAAAATCCATCTAGCTCATTAAAGAATATAAACTTATCCATAACCACGCGACCAGTTTTTTCAGAAAAGACAAATTTGCAAAGGTTGTTCGCAGTTTATGAGCCACAACTGATGTTTTTATTCGAGAGATTCATGATAAAATCAGGATCACTGGTGAGTGGTAGGGAATTGTGGCCTAGTTATATTAAACTTCATTTGAAATTGTTCGCGGCTATCGCATTCCCTCAGCTTTTTCACTCAGCCCTTTTTGAGAAGAAGAAGAAGCACTATACATTGATTTTACGTTTGTTAGAGCTCGTCAGTAGTGCACATCCTTGTCACAGCCGGGACTAGAACTCCGGCTATTTCGGTGTTCCTTTAACTTAACCCAGTGCCAATGGCGACTAAACACTATTAAGTCCAGCAAGACATCAGCGTGTGGTATACAGAAAGGAGTTGAACTCAAATCACTGTATTACTGATGATAAGGCGGTTAAGGTCATGGACTATTTGCTTTGCAAAACATGACAGTTTCACAAATCCTGTTGGAAATAATCGACGTAAAAGCAAAAAATGCACTTCCTGATAACAGCTAAATTGGCAACACTGAGGGCAAACTTGGAAATAGATTACTGACATTCTTTCTCCTAGATTCCTGTTTTCTACGTGCATTTTGAATTGCCGGCCCTATGTGTAGACGAATACTAAATTCTCACATCCAAGAAAGTTAAGATGGACCAAAATAGGTTGGAAGAAGCTGTCTAGCATAAGTAGCTTAGTATTTAACCAAAGTATAACCTGTCACCAGTTTAAGGATTTTTTATGATGAATTAGTAATTTGAATTATGACCCTCAGTGTTTCTCATAAGCTATTGTCACCAGTTGTTCAATCAGGCTAAGCCTGACGTCTATCGGACCAACATTCACATAAATGTGAAGCCGAAAGAATATGTGCACCAGTGATGAACGCTAGTTAGCCAGCGAAACTCTAGTTCACTGAGCGCTGCGAATATCAGTTAGCCAAATATTTGTCAAACTTCATAGTTTGTGACCCATCTACAACTTATCCAATCCAAGGGTGATTTTTCTACTAGGTTGCAAAAAACTATGCACACGAAGGAACAGTGAGTGATGTAACAGGCTGGGTTGTAGCGAAAATAAAATATTCTTAGGATGGTAGAGTTTCATTAAAATATACCGATGGGTGCAGTCAAGCACAGGCACCGCCACAACTATCTCAGATATTTCATCTTCAACTGTGATAATTTAATGCTGCATTTCGCACCAATTACTGATACTGCGGATTTCTATCATTTTTTTGCAGTAACACGGAATCCACCTCCTCAACGTTGACACTACCATCAAATTGCATAACCGTACTTTTGGAAACTCTAGAAGAGTGTTTACGAAACGGGCTGGAGTTTGGACGATGGGATCGCGTTATTGACTTGGTGGAACTATTAGGACTAGTTTGTAGGTATGTCATAAGGAGCAGTCTGTCTCTAAACTGGGTTTTACAACCGACAGAATCGAATTGAAACAACTAGAAGTTCTCCAGACCGGACTATTCGTCGAGTTGTTGGAAGTGTTATTTGAAAAAGTAAGTCACTTGTACCTTTTGATGCGCTAAAACTAGTGATTACAGGTTGTGGAGTCTGTATGGGAGAACCAACAACTTCCCGATTTGTTGGAGAAACTTGTTCTCCTCCTTAAACATGTTTATGACCCGCCAGATTCGTGGAACCGTTGGAAGAATGCGTGAGTTTAACTTTAAAAATGTTTATTCAGTTGCCTAGAAAGCGTGGTGTCACGGACTTCAACAGCTTCTTTAAATCGTTCCGTTCGAGCTTTCTGAATAATCAGTTTGTATAACAATTTTCCTATCATTTGCAAGAGCCATTCTCTCCATTTGGCTGCCTTAGTTATCTTGTGTAATTCATCACGAATACTAGTACATCTAAACTCCTCATGTGTAAAACCAGTGATGTAGAGAGTTTCCTACCATGTTCTCATAGACCGCGTGTCCCGATCCGGTTATATTTTTTTCTACACAAATTGGATTCTATCATTGTGCATCTCCAAAGTGTAGCGAGTCTTTAAATTTGCGTACAGTTGAAACAGCCGGTCTCTGATTTCTGACTGCGGTACAAGAAATTTTAGAAATGTTACATTTCGTCGTATGATTGTTCAGTTTAACTTGTTTCGGTCTTATGGTCTCTTCGATCAAAAAGTAGACAAAAGCAGCGTACATGAGTACAAACGTAATCTGATTGTGCAATCCGAAGTGTCTCTTGATTCTTAGCGTGAGTAACTGGACAAGGTGAATTAAGATGACTGTTCACATCAATCTATTGTATTACACTGAAGGGTGATTTCGATAATCTGTTTGCTTTGGCTTATATTCGCAGTCAACCATGATGGATTGCTGATTGTCGTTCCTAAGTTGTTTTGATAATCGATGACACGTTCCTAGTTCAACCGAAACGTTTCGGAATATTACATTCACCGCACCATACATGGCGGCTAGGGTCTCTTCAGAACACGAATGATTTTCGTTAAGAAGGGCCACTGATATCGAAGAGGGTTATTGAATTGTTTCACCTGTTCGAAAATGCCGTGTTGGACCATAAAAACAACAGAGTAGCAAGTTGGACTTGTATTTTATGGTTGTTCATTAAGATAAGTAAAACACAATGAGCGTGCAAATAACAACCAAAACAGTGCTTTCCAGGTCGTTCACTGAGGGTGAGATTCCAAACGTTGACTGCTGGCGATTGCGCGGCCTTGACCTTAGCGCCCACAAGCACCTTGTGTGGACACAACTCAACCTGTAAGCAATCGAACTCACAGATCGGAACATGGCTGCGTAATAGTTATGAAACACTCAGAGTATAGCGTCTCTTTTTGAGATGGGCTGGCTGAAAAGTTTAGGGGATCCAAAAGGTGAAAGCAATTGTGGGTGATTCTCGAAACGTATGGAAACACAGTCCGCAGTATCTAGTGTCATATTTTCTGACTCACCCTTGATATTAGTTTCATACCTATTGTGTTGTCATTAGCTCGACAATCAGAAACAGAAAACAAGTGTTGTTCTTTACTTTATGTTTTCATAACTTCAAATGACTGTGGAATTCACTGATTACTAGCGAAAACGTTGAGATGATCAGCTGCCTACTTGTTTACCGTATTGATCCTGTTTGCTTTTCTGACGAAAGCCGGTAAGCCCTGCATGCGGTGTTAAAGGATTTTGGGAGTATCTACTTTCTTACAATGAAATCTGCACCAGACCTACTTTCTGATTTGTCAGCTTAGATTACAGAAGATCAGAAGTGTCTCGTGAACGAAATGTTAGCAAACATGCTACTCAAAAGTACTGATCATGTGTCTCGGTGTTTTATGCAACCTAAGTAGTCGAGCATGACATTTGGGATGCTCAGCATATCATACCTTCGAGGTGCAGAAATTCCAGTGTAACCACATTTGTCAAAAATAAGCCATAAACTAAAAGTTGCTAGAAACTAGCCCGAAGAATTATTAAACTTGGAAAGGAGGTTCTAACCGTCCAAATAATAATTGAGTGAAATTTAGCAAACACTATTTTGGACGTTAACAATCATTTCGATGATAAGAACACTCTGACATTCATAGAAGTTCTTCTGCACTTAATACCAGTTTATCATTGACTCCAGACACTTGTTCACACGTTTCCACCCTTGTTAGTCATTTGGATCTCTCAAATCCAATCGGTCCAACATTTCCAAGGCCAGTGACATCAGGAAGTTCTGCTGTGGTTGGTCGATTGAGAGTTACTTTAACAGGTAGGTGGTGATCGACTTTTAATTGTGCCATTGGAATGCCAGTTATTTATAATTCAACGTTGTCTGGTTCCTCAACATATTCAGCGTTCACATTCCTGAAACTTGAACATTCGCATAGACAGCTAACATTGTTCTAAATTACACTCGCATTGTTGTCTCCTAGCCTCTCTTTAGCATTGTTTTTCTGACCAAAATAGTGCCTTCATTTATCCCGTCTGTTTTTAGAACTTTTCAAAGGATATTAAGATGTCGAGTAATTTACAGCGTGGCATCATACTACGGTCTAAAATCACTGCATTTTTTGAAATACACGAAGGCTGGACGAGTTCTATCTTTTGTATGCAAAGGCAAATAATCTCCCTCGCTTTAAGTCGACAAGTTCCCTTTTTATATTGCATTCCATTTCACTTCTACTTATGTCTTAACCACACATTAAGCTCTAATTTTAACTTGTTCATTTCCACTCTAACTTTCATTGACCACGTCTGTCTGACCGCGAACTTTGACCGGTTGACCCCTGAACCGGATTTCTCAAGATTTACAAGCCTTTACCAACATTGATAACTGTGATATCGGGCGTTAATTTGAAACCAGGTTGACGATTCGGTTGAACCCCAAAATCAACTGAACCGTGATCAGTTGGGCATTTTGATTGTTATGCTTTGAGCGTTGCTCAGGTCCGACCGAAAAGTTTACATTGAGATAGAGTCCACGTTTAGCCCACATTAAGGAGGACCAGTAAACCCGGATGTCACTTCTGTTGGAGCTCGCGAGTCGTGTATATGAACGTTCAGACTAGTATATGAAGTGTCACTTGACTACCAGGCTAGGCCTGATCGTCTACTGGCGCGTATTGGGGAACGCTGGAGATGCGCAATCAATTAGTCAACTAATCACATTGGTCATCTACTCCATGTCAGCTGAACGTTTACCGTATCATGCACTATATACTGAGATCACCAAACGGTAAGTTAGACCTCTTGATGGTCAATCAAAAGCGTGGCCACAAAATGTGGAAACTGACTGTTTCATTGCGCAAAGTGTGTAGGTGTCTTATGTCCAGATGGAGTCCTGATGATCACTCAAATCGCTGACTAGACGTGCCATCTGAGATGACAGTGTATCACAGTCAATGGCACACCTGTATCCATACCATTTATAGTTCTTCCTCAGTTTAGGCTTCTTTTATAAATTTTTAACCTTTCCAGCAGACTTCTTTTCCCCTAGACTATTCCACGTCACTGTTGACGTTAGCGGCTGTCCCACCCACTATGTTTTGGTTAGGCTGAAGGCCATTAATAAACTTTCAGCCTCAAAGCAATCATGTCATATGTTTGACAACCTCACCAAAGACTCGTGTAGCTTGACAGCGTTAAGCTTGTAGGTCCATTATTATCATAGCTTCTCTTCCTATATCTCTGACAGGTTATTATTCACATATTTCGTTCTCTACATCAGACTGTATGTATTCGAAAAATCAAGGTAAACATGCCGTAAATAAAGTAACCGCAAAACTAGCATTGAAGACAACGCGGAGTTATCACTTGGCTCAAATTAACAATAACTATGGATATTCCAAATCTTCCCTAAGAGATATTCAAGGACAGAGTAGACGTTCCCATTTAATACGCATCCTTTAGTTCGCTTCGTTTATGGAGAACTTGGGTCAATTGCAAAACGGTTAGTTTGCTTAAATCATGTTTGTCTGACAAATTAGGTTTTCAAAGAATGGAAAAGTCAGTTGTTAACTCCGACAAACGTACTTCCGTAGAGCTTACACATTCTGTGAACAGCATGGACCAAAAACACATTGCGTACGTTGCATATAACATTAAAATTGCTATGATATCTTAAAATCGAGCACTTTGTCGATGTGATGGATTTGTTTTTGATCTAGTATTGATGAGATTCAGATGACGTACTCTGCTTCTGTTGCGGAAGCTTGTAGAGTTCTTTTACTTGCTGGACTGTCCATTCCTTGTGTTCACTTTTTATGCTCTTGCTTCCCAATAACATAAATAGATAGGGGCGATTAACGGTGTTAATTGACTTGGACTTTACAGGTAAAGCTCACGGCCTGTGCTTGCAACCCACTGCATTTTTATAAGCAAAATGTTGATGATTCAGTCCATTCATGAGCTCCTATCTGTTCAGCTTGGAGAAATGAGTCAGTTTCTGTAGAGCACATCATCTCTGATTTATTTACTGGGAGAATATTAATCACTAACGTTGTTTATTCAAAATGATGGAATATCTCAAAGTAATAGTGCTGTGATCGACTGGTATAGCTCTGTCCTGTAGATAAATCAGTTCATTTTTCAAGGTGAATTCATACCGATTGTGTTGGTCATCTTTTTCTAGCTACGGTACTCGGGATACAGCATTCATGTAGACGGATTCGTTAAAACGGATTACTCGAAGAAGGAATAGTAATCGGTGATGTGCATCTTGGCGATCCATAATGGGAAATGAGTGTACGTGCATAAAAATTTAATAAATCGATGGCGAGGGTTGCACCATTGTTACACCAGGTTCGAACTGATCAACCGATACCGATTGACTGTGACCAGCTGTGTTGTCCAACAGTGTCAAAATTCCATGTGTGGACTTTGCGGGCAGGGAGCCAGCTACCACCTTGTCCACTCATTTTGTCTGAGAGTGTGGTCGGTGGAACATGTCTTGGTTATTATGACGGGAATTGAAGGCATAACTGCAATTAAACAGGACCGCTTTTACTCAAATTTAGGGAGTTATGAGAAGCAGCAATTTAAAACTTGCGACTGAAATGATAAGCAGAAAAATTTTCCAGCCTGCAAAACTGGTAAGATGGATTGACTCTTCTTATGATGGCCGAGGCCAGCGATATCATTGCGACTAGCAGGTTCTGATTCCAAGGTTAGGGGCTGAAACTAATGGGTTAGTTCTGAGTATTCTGTTGAAGAGATAACGTAAGACAAACATTGAACACAAGTGACGGTAGTTAAAATTCAACCATGATGATGCTGCGATCAGTTACGGAGTTAGGCCAGTGGTCAATACGTACATCTCACCAACATAAGAACCGGAATACATTTGCCGGTGCGGACAACGGTAGACACTCAGCGATTAAACACTAAGACCATCAAATATTCTGCTATCACACGTCCCAGCGTGTCTGACTAATCGATACAATTTCAGGTTATATTAGTGGAATTTTAATTGATGCTGGCCTATCCATAGCCTGTTAATAAGCAAGGTTTTCAGAATGACGTGACAAAACCGTGCGACATTTTCAGTGTGTGATTCACCGTAAGAACTTAGCGAAATGTACCTCTATCTCTGTCAATGCACTGTTTCGGTATGACTCCTATACATGGATTAATGCACGCTGGACTTTGATCGTTTCGTTCTGGTTTTAAGACATACGTCCGCACTGGATTGAAGCAGTAATTCCTATCATCATTATATACTCCAAACATTCATGGCTAGTCCATCAGGAACACATTCTTTGAAAGAGAAGTACGCTTCTTACCAAGCCTTAACAAAGAAACGGCTAATTTCCACCCGATTTTATGCATCTATGTTACGTTGAAAGTTTTTGGAAAACTGATTACCGCTAGAATAGAGCCTCTAGTGAACCCCACGGATTAATATTTCACAATAAACACCACCCACACTTGATCGCAGCCTTTGCATTCAAATAAGCCTTTCGACTGACTCACTTCGAATGGAAGCACTTCACGAGTTTCGCTCTTATTAGAACTCATCAATAGTGCATATCGCTGTCCGGATCGGAATTTGTACTCCGGCTCGTTTACTTGTGGGACCAACGTGTTAACCACATTCGAGTTTAATGCTTCCTTTCGAAGCGAGCCAATCGAAAAGTTTATCTGAATCCAAGGACTGCGATCAAATGTGGGTAATGTTCAGTTGTAAATAACAATCTAAATCCCCGAACTCTTAGTAAACGCTACGGATTAAACCAATTATCATGCAGTCGTTCACGCTCAACCCTGGGTTGTTTTCGTATGCCCAGTTTTCCAATTCTGTCGTCCCATGGTAGAAAATCTAAAACCGTCCACATATGTCTCTTAGACTAAAGACTCGAAAGAGAAACACTACTTCAAAATCCGAACATATCTGGTATTCAACCTTCAACTGTCGAGTTGTTCTACAAGATGCAATCTCCTCATCCTTATTATCACTTTATATTGCTTGTGTGCTAGCTCATCATCACATGCTTGTAATCAAATATGCGGATGATATGAGACAAGTCATCAAACATCCGATTTGTTCTTATTCTTTCGTCCCGATGGACAATTTATTTGGACCATCAATTTGGCCCCAGATCCGTACTGTCCCTTAACACACACACAGGTGTGTTGCCATTTTGTTTCCGCATATAAAAAGGGAATCCGTGTGAAGAACGTCCTAGTGATTGTCTATCCCCTTTTGTGTATAGCTAACGTTTATCTTTAATTACTTCTGTTAACTACTTGGGGATTATTTTTTGTAACAGCCTGGCATGATCACATCATGTTAGTCTTGTCCCCACCAAAGTCACAAGTTCGTCTTTTTATGTCTGGTACCTAAACTCTGTCTCGATTCCACATTGCTCAATCAATCGATTTATCGAGGTCTGTGTTCTCCTCCACCAGATGTTTCCTATGGCTTATTGTTGGGAGATTTTATACATCTCCCCGTAAACAATTCGTCGGTTTTATTGTTTTTTTTTTATCGCTTCACGGTGCACTAAACTTTTGGCGCTTGCCATTACCAGCTCCAGTCATCAGGGTCATCCAGGCTGGAATTCTCGTTATTGAACGTCACATCTTCTCACCCCAATATCTATATGACTTGAGTCTACACTAACTTTGTGCGCCACTGAATGCGCTACTGTGTGATGAATGACGTATACTTCATTCACTATATCATCCAAAGATATTCTCATACTGACCGGAAAGTAATGTGATTTAGACCGTCTCTCAGCGCAACAGTAACCTGGAGGAAAAACATTATCAAACTGAATAAAATTGAAAAATAAAGCTAAGCGGAAGAAGAAAACAATGAAGAACAATTGTTTCCGATAATTCGTCATCATATCAAAACAGTCATATAGGTTCAGCGAAATCAAAACAGTATGTAAACAACACAGAGAGGTTTAGCAGAATATCGTTGAATCACGTAGGGCGTTACAAACTTTCTAAGCTTCTATAGGCTACTTACTCAGATAGCAAATAGCCAGTTTTAACGGTGAGTGGTTTGAAATTCCATCCACCATTACGTTACAGAGTTATCGGGTCTAGTTTGGATGGGCATGCGGACTGATGGTGTGACCTTTGGTCACAGCAACTGCAGAGCTTTCATGAATTTGTGTGTGAACACAACATTGGATTGCGTAATCGAATGGCAATCGATTCAGCAGTAGCCAGCATCTGTTGTCTGACCAGTTTGGTGTGGTTGACCAGGGCTAAACGGAGGAACTAGAAATGATGGGAATGCAGACTCATCGTTAACTACGGCCTATTGCCCTTCGGAATAGCGTTTGGGTGATACTGAGGACCTTAACCTGGCAGGCGTTATCTCCTCAGTTTAATCAGCGGAACGGTCAAGGATTTCGTATTTCACCGCTATGTCGTTGCATGACCAACTCACAGTTTTGCTCAAGTATTGGTGGTCATATCATAGGTTCAGTTATTCAGAAACAGAAAATGAGAAATCTGCGACATACGGTGACAAACGTTTCTGTAAACTATTTGATAGCCTTGTAATCGTGCAGTGAGTCGTATTCACTAATGACGAGCTCTAAGCAATTTGGAAATCTCAAACTGGATGCCTACTTTCATGGTCTATTTGAAAATCTGCTTTCATTTGTCAACAAGCTACTTAAAGCTTGCTGGTTTTGGGAAAACGCTAACGAAACACTATGATAATTCGTAATATACATACAACTTTTCAAAATTTCAACGAAAATAATGTGAAATTTTTTTTTGAGCATTAAAGACAACTCGTTTATGCTGACTTAAAAATTTCAACCTTCTAGAATGTTTACAACGCTCAGCCACAGAGGAGAAGACGTGGAACCTGTTGACAGAGACTTACTGCTTATTGGCTGTCGGCTGCAAGGTAACTTTCATTGTATTGTGTAAATGTGCATTGAAAGTACTAGATTTTGGTCACGTTTATAACTGTTTCTAGCGCACCCAAAACGCAAACGTTCAACGGCCATTATTGGAAATTTAGCTGTCGGACCTAACTTCTCAGATAGATTACTACAGTATCCGCCCGGTCAAAAAAGTTTATAATGTGGAATTGTGGCTTTGAAAGTGGGTTACTTTAGCCCTATCCCTTAACAGATAACCGAAGGTGAAAACTCACTTGGTTTGAACTCACTATCATTCGATTAGCAGCTTGTATGGATGATCAGTTGTATCCGTAAAGTGGATTGTAACGTTTTCACTTCAAATGGTGACAATCGTATCAACAGTGTATTTTAACCACTATGGATGAATGGATACTCAGCCATCGGGTCCAGGGGTCTTACGTGCAATTCGACAACAAAGCACCCGGCAGCGCGATAAAAAAACGAATAACCTGTAGCCGTTTTTGTGTACTTTTTGAAAATGCTGTCGACGACTAAGAAGAACTGTAGCTCTATGGACAGAAGTTCGCAAGAAGCACAGGCTTTGTGAATTCCCCGGTACAGTTGATGGACATGTAGAGATTGTCGTATGGATAGGACAAGATTCTCTTTACCAATCTATTGCGGTTTTTAATCTTTTTCGTAGCAATACAATCAAATGAAAGCTCAATCAATACATTGAGATGCATGAGCAACTTAAGCAAAATAACCAAACCTTTTTCTTGAAGTCCAGCAAATATAACCGAGGAACATGGTGGTATTTGTGTTATCGTACACACTCCATGACGAATCATATGAAAGAGAGTTAGTCATAACCTAAGCGATGGACAAAGAACCATATACATCAAACATCTGACAGTATATCTACATGATCAAATGAAATCGCTAGGCAATAAAGCTCTTAAATATTTAGTTTATTTAAAAGTTAGTGTGATGGTTTACCCAACGGATGTAGCAATCAAGAAAATGAAATCATGTTTATTTGTCATCTTTACGAAGAGCAAAAACCATGTATGGATACTTTGTTAAGTTTGACAATATATGGTGGTTGTCAAGTTGCTATAAGCTTTGTGTCAGTCCATCCCAGATTTCGATCATTGTTAGTAAAACCACAAAGCGCGACAGTAACGTTGATCTATTATGTACGGAACCAACAAAGATTATTAAGTGATCTTCCGCTCATAAAGCAAAGAATGAAAAAGTGGAAAATGCAAGTTTTAAATTCTCTTAATGTTAAACCGTAGACTCATTGTTTGAAGTCATACTATGTTATCTTGAATGACTACAAAGGTTTAATTGTGGTGTTAAGAAGAGTGGATCAGACGCAAGATAAACCGGACTTCGGTGGAAGTTGTCTGATAATTTTTTATTATTATTATTATTGTGATCGAACAATACAGACACATGAATTAAAGCTTCACCTCTCTGATATGTTTGCGAGAAACAAATTTAGGTGTATCAGTTAAAGTAGATCACGTCAGCGGTTCTTGATAACCGAGTGTCTGTATATGCACACGGGGCCAACCACTTGATTTACAGCTCAAATAAGAAAAATTTATTAGAAATGCAAGTTAAAAATATCCAAGACCGTTCCCAGTGTTTATTCTGACCATTAGGACTGGTCGATTATATGTGGGTTAAATGAATCAATTTGAACATGATCAAACAACTGGATCGTGGCAGCGTTTTGCATTGGATGTATGGAAACTACTCGATTGTTTGTTCTCCACATACATAATCTTCTACCACGGTGCCACAAACTGAAGCTTAATTGATCTGTTCTGATTGATCAACTCTGTTTGCCATCGCGCCATATACTGCACCATACAATCCGATCCATTTTTGCATTCTTATGTCCTTCCATGTACGGAACGTCTAGATCGAATCGCCATTTTTGTTAGTCACAGTCGCGATGAGAGTAGTGATGTGGAGGTATGATTATGATTGAGAACAAAAATTTCCATTCTGTGGTATCCTTAGAGGGTGTGTTTCTCTTCTGCTTGTGACCATTTCACATCGATCATTTACACTAGGATGTTTGGAACTGCTGTGCATCTCGAACCGTGTTATTCACGAACGTACAGTTTTCTTTTGAACACTTATCACTTGATTCGGATCCGAATTAAATTATCTCTGGCAAATCACACATCAGCGGCTGGTTGAGTTTGACAGTCACCACCACCACTGAACTAAGCACTCAGCATACCAAAACATAGACACACTGTGGCCTTGAAAACCATGGACTACGTATGCTTTGCAGTGTAAGCCAATTTATGTGTTCATAATGGACCAATAACTTCAACCTCCTTGAACGCTGGTGAAAAATTTGGTGACTATACAGCCAAAATCTTGATCTGTTTCCTGTTTGGTATGTGAACTTAGAGGGAGATAGTTTTGGTATTGGATTTATTTGTACAGCAGTGTGGATGAATAACGTAAGTTAGCTGATGACGTCCACAAGAAGATGATGCCGTTCCAAATTCACTATGTTTAACCGGAGATTTTCCTCGGATTCATAAAATCCGTGGATGAGAGATTGTACTCTTGTAGCCTAAACTCGGTTATACCTGTCAGTCTGATGAACTATTTCATAGGTGATTCCCTCCCAGGTTTATTCGGTTTCCACCTTCATTTAAACGTTGATTACAGCAGATAATCAACTTTTCGTGCTTGTTCATTAGGATTTTTGAACTCCAGTGCTTTGAACATTCTCAAAAGTGGAAAGAAAACCTCCATAATCGGCGGTCTCGGTCGTGCACTTTCAAACTCAATCAATTGAACCATATCCATTGTGTCCCCACAAATGATACAGCGAGTTGAAAAAGTAAAATGCTATTGACGATATAGAGCGGTGAACTTCTGTAACAGTTTGAGTACAATGTTCATTTCATTCACGTATCCGGCAACCTTTGTTCTTATCGGAAAACGTTCAAAACTTTTTTTCATGACGCTTGCTGTTTGGAGGCAGTGGGCAGGTGTATTTAGGCAGATATGCGCAATTGCATAACGAGTTAACTACTTGAAACAGTTGCTTATCATTTTGATTATCCAGAACTATTTCCAGATTTAAATTGTGTTCATATAATGAATTTTTCGTTCTAAGGATCTCAGTTTACACTGAACGCAAATCTCATATCCGTACAAAAGTGGGCGAATTGACTGAAGTCATCCAGTTCTCTGCAAGGTACATCAATTGAAAATTAAACATATAAACCGTCGCAACTATTGTTATCGAATATAAGTAAGGCAATGAGTGCGATAATAAAGAAGAGAAATGCTCATGGTCCAAGCCACACAAAGAATGACTATGATGCTAGATAAATTATTTAGAAGGTACCGTTCGAACCGCATAAAATTACTTAGTCTAGTCATCAGATGAGTATGTAGCAACCAAAGTTCTTACCGGTGTTTCATCACCAGGTCAAATACAGCGGGTTGATCGCAGGTGAAATCCACTGCAATGATGAATTTTTGAAGTGATTGTCAGAGTCAGTGCGAAATGGACTGCGACAGTTATCTGTCAAGCTAATTATACAGAACACAAGTTGATGACAGGTTAGCGGTAATAAATACATGGTCTGTTCATTCCACGGATGAAGATATTTCTAGTAGTTAGGTCCTTCTTTCCTCTTCTTTTTTCTTATCTCTTTCTCTACAAGGTTTGTTTTTTCCATGATTGTATGGCAGTTAAGCATCAGTGAGAACTACTGATGTATTGCTATTGTAGCGAAAAGGCGTCCAATTAAGCACAATCTTCACTGTCCAGCTCGCTCGTCACCATGCTACGCGCGCGCTCGCGTTTATTAATCAGAATTCCAGTCCACAACACCCCAGGTTTCCGCTCACACGTCGTGTGCACTTCTGCCCAGTTTATGTGTGTGATCAGCGCCTTCTATCGGGGGGTTTTACGCTCGCCATTCTTCGTCCGTTGGTCCGATCTTGTTGAGCGATGGCTCGTCCGGTCGCTTGTGTTGCCCGCAATCCATCCACTGTGGGCTTTGAACGTATTCTGCGACCATGTCGAGATATTCCTCCGAGTGTTGGAATAATCGTTCCTCCGATTTCGTCGTCCATTCTCTTTTGCCTGCCATTTCTCGCCTGTTGGTCCGATCCAGTTGAACAATGACTCATCAGGTCGCCCACGCTGTCCCCGATCCCCTCGCTTTTGGGCGTACCTCCCCCGCGTTGAGGTATTCCGCTGAGTGTTGGAATACTCGCATCTCCGGTTTGATAATCCATCACACTATGTCTATAATGATGATGGTGAGGACTTCGACGGTTCGACAGGTGTCCGACCTTATCGTGGAAGAGAGTGCAAACGGATGACGCTGGTCTCTGCGCTAATCGATTAACAGGCAACCTTTAATTTCGTGTTCATTGAACCTACTGGGTGGGATAAGCCGAACTGAACGAGTCCGTGGGATTGACTGAAACTAATAGCGTCACGTGGGAAGATGAGTAGGTGGTAGTTGAGCTTCTAGTTAAGCATGCTGAATGATGCTCCCGAGTGTAAACAAACAGGTAATCGCCCATATGACCCATTCCATGAAAGAAAGGAATTGGTATACATTTCAAGTAGTAGCATGAACAGACAATCTGTCTTCCAGTTGAGGATGCAGAATTAGCATAAAATTAAGCTGGACGCGAAAGTCGGCTGCAACTAACTACTACACTAAGTCCGCTGCTTATGTGTTTATGAGGGTTACGGCTTTTAAGTGACAATGATCTATACACTGGCGTTTCGCTGCAACATGTAGTTTACGTGATTTTGAGCTGTTTCACATATACTTATGGACGAACTGTTCCAGCTGACCGTTCTTGATAAGTCTGTTAAATATGAACTGCCTTTCCTTCTCCAGAGTGCCACTGGAACAGATTTTCTAGTTCCAGTCGGCCAGACATTGCATTAGTGATGCAAAGCTGTAAAATGGGTTCCGTACAACATGCTGCCCAAGTTGAATTTCTTGGGATGGTTTCATTCGAGTGGTGGCACAGGAAGACCCCCTAGTAATGCAGTAGTCTTCAGGTGAATGGGATCCCTTGGTGCAACGTATATTCTTATGAACAGAGTGGAATTATTCCACTGAATAATCAAGCCTTACTGGTTAATCTACACCGAGTCTACGCTGAATCACTCAGTCATTTGGTTGGCATACTCAACCGGAAACAAGAAACCTACCGATGAAACAACTGCTTTATTCTTCTACTAATATTTTCACCGTCATATGACGACTTTCTAGGTTCCCATCAAAAGGCTGAACTATTTCTGAGTGAAACATTTGAAAATAGAGAGGTAACCTTAACTGAGAAAGTTTGTTTCCCTAATATGCTTAGCCAGTTCACGATATCAGCAAATTCGGGCGAATTTTTCGAATTGAAAACTACTACTTCCCTTCTCACCGGCTCTAACAACTCGGTTGACCATTTTTCCATTGTGCGACTTGGGAACTTATCTATGTCCCTTATCGGTTGCAGAGCTACTCTTTTCTAAGGATATAGCAGACCCTGGTAGTGATCAAGCCACTGTTAGACCACAAATATGGACTGCTATCAGAATTGGTATTATCCTCTCTGACCTCAACAAACAGGTGTCTCACGCTTATGCTTAACGGCCATAAAACCATGAAGCAAACAATATGCAAAATTAAAACAAGGAATGGGACTTGAATATTAAAAAGCACGTACGTCTAAACTCACACTTCCAACAATAAGCTGTCGGTATCTGGAAAGCAAGCAATCGAGCTATAAGTGAAATTATGTTGTCACCGGTAAGGCGGTCAATCTCACTGAGGCTTTCACTACCTCAGGTCATTAGTTGCAATTACTCTACGGACAAAACAACCAAATCACAGCCGCGTTCACGTCACTGGGTCTGTTCTCTATTTCCATTCACCGACCATTGTCTGGGGGGATGACAACCCAACCTAAAGGGACTAATCCTGTGGTAATTAACTTCATGTCTCAACTCCAGGTCATCGCCTGACCACCTCTCACCTTACGCCAGCTGACTATGGCATCAATAAAATATGCTAGGTGCGACAAACATCTAGCTGGCCCGTTTTGTTGATTGTTGTATCTCGCGTGTCCTACGGCAGTTATTAATGAAGCTCGTGTACCGCAACGAGTAGATTATGCAGCTGTCGTACAGGGAATGTAGAAGACAGGTACGGTTAAGCAGCAGTAGCATGGATGAAATATGCACGGTAGATACTGTAACCAAAGCCTAGCGACACGGCTGTACGGCGAGGCGAGGCGATAGGCCGTACAATGTTAACACACAAGTGTGAGCACTTTGACGCTCACTAGCCCAGTCCGAAAAGTCACATGACAGATGCAATCGGACATAGACAAGCGCAAGCGGCGGGCCCACTACCGTGTCCTGGACGGTGAATCATGTGAACGGGCCTGCCACAAACATGCAGTCTGTGTGCGCACACCTAACAGGACACAACACTGACCATCTAAGTGCAGTTGGTGTTGCATATCGGGCGGAAGCGATCGCTTGACACTCATGTCCTAACCTCACAGTCATTTACCTGTTGACGTAGCCTGATGCAGGCGATCTAACGCGCATCGATAGCAATACGTATGAAGACGGTTCACGTCTCAAGTTTCGCATCCGTATAGTAGCATGGCGGCTATACGCGCGACTCCTGGCTTCAGAGTTTTGCCTTTCATCCGCCAGGGTTGACTTAAATGAATGAATACCGCTTTAGCCTCAGAGACTCGAATTTCCACTTCATTCCCTGTATCTCAGGCGCTGTTCGAACTTCGTAAGTGCACAAACCAGTCAACAATCTCGAACATTAAATCTACATAGTCACTGCAGTCTTGTAAAAGAATTTTGCACCCAGAGGCTACGGTACGCACTCTCAACTATTTGTCAAATAGCAACACTTTCTTTAGCGTAGTCAATACCGTCAGTCTTTAACCGGTTAGGAAGTCCACATCGAGATTTCGTGAGCACCGGTGACAGTGCTTTATTGTTTCGTCGATGACAAAATTGAACATACAGAAGGAAAATAAACAATCGTATCGGACGCTGTTTTTGATGCTGAAACTAGTGAACAATACACCACAGAACCTGAACAAACTGAACAGAAGTATTAGCAAAGCACAACAGCCGTTGAGCGTTGATATGTTAAATAACTTTGTTCCAATTAATAGTTGGTTTGCAAACATTCCTTATCTTAGAGATTTTATTTCTGCAAACTGGCAAATTGCAGGAGGTTAATGTATTCGTACATATACCGCATTGATGAGGGTCTATTTCGCATCATTTTTTGTTTTAGAGTTTCTTATCTTCGGATGATGTGCACTTTTTTTTGATGACCGCGTTCAAAATTCAAAGAACTAACCCAATGTCTCTGATTTTGGCCACTTTCATCGTGTACGTGTTGAACAACCAAGAAACAGAAGATGTGAGTTGGCGAACCAGTTGATATTGCTCTACTTGATTTTCTGAAGTCTTCTACGAATTGGAGCATCTAATGTACATGAAGCTCCATAGTTATAGTACGAATAGTGTTAAGGAGCCCATTTTTCCCGTCCAAAACTGCCTCCTTCCTCGATAAAGCGATGTTAACCAATCGGAATGAGTAGAACTCTCTAGAAGTCGTTTTCTCGAGGAAGGAGGTGGTTTTGGACGGAAAAATGGACTCCCTAACAAATAGTTTACTTTTACGATTGCCACCCTGTTGTCCATGTCTACGATGCATTTTTCGGTTAGCATTGTGCGACAATCAGTGTGTCGCAGGGTTCCATTCTAAGACCTCCGACTTTTATTTTATTATTGCTCTTAACGCCACAGTTGACCGGTTTTCCTCTATTATAACATGTTGGTGATATTTAAATTTGGTATATTGTGGTCGTATGATAGAAAGTGAGGAGCTGCTGAAAAGGCTTTAATATTTTACGTAACGAGGTTACAGATAACCGGCTTTGGCTCAATTTGACCGAAGGTGAAGTAACGCATCTGCGCCATATAAGCTACATCGAGTAACACCTTGGGTACGTAAACATTTGGGTTTCACTGTGTTTTTTTGAGCAGAATTAACTGCATAAACTACAGACGTACCTCTACAAACGAGGAAAAATCGTGCACTACGTAAGAGAGGAAGGAAAAATACAGAGAGAAAAAAGAAAAATGAATTAAGTTGGAATTACCAGAGAATCGTAACACGAGGGTCAATAACTCCTAGCTTTCACCATGGCAGATAGCGTCCTCAGCCAAAAGTGTCACCTGTGCTCTGGACTCCGGTGAAACGGTCAGGATTGCCCTACAGATGTATTTTTCACCGTCAGAGCTTTGTTGTTTCGAGCCCGAAGCATATACTGACCAACAGACTCTCTTTTCAAGCACAACTCAACAATCACAAATGGGACGCAACACTGCCAGCGGTGAGTTGGCATTTGTAATATTTGTCCAAGCGGACAGAGTGTGTCAGACAGGACCATTATGCTCAGAGGTCGACGTAGCCTGCTAGCTCCGAAGACACGTCAGCGAACTTTGTCACCACTAACGCAGTGTTCCTATTACACGCCATTAATGCCTCGGAGAGGCCGGTGGTCGAAAACAGACGCTCTGTGACTATAATCCGTTCAAGTGGGTCAGTTTTATTAGTCGTATAGCAAGACCGGTAGTCCGGTGACACTTGAATCTTTGTCGAAAGACAGCTTATAACGGCGCCACAAATGGTTTAAGTTGGCAAACGCCATCGGAACTTTAGCCATATGATGTGTGATCTAATCAGGCTGTCCGCTCATGTAATCCATGAAGTACAAGAGCTTCTCGCTCGCCTATAAATATTCACCGTTAGAGGTGAAAACATGCTCAGAATCCTGACAATCTTGCACCGACACCTATCTCTTAGAAGGTCCAATGCTTTGTCACGCTAACGAACAGAAGCCCCTGATCTGTATGATAAGTTCTGGGCCCTCCTTTAACTCACACAAATAGAGATAGTATAATATGCACACTTTTCATCATGCAGTCTAGTATCTGAAAGCGTCTCCATGCCACCTTATTTACGATCTATCATAATTCATTAAAGATCCCATCTACCGCAAAATAGGAAAGCGGAATTCGAGTGACCCAGTCACAATCACTTAAGATGCTGACAGTCGGCGATAAACTGCCATAAACTCTACCAAGATCAGCGCTGCGACACTAAACCGCTTTCACCTCTTAGGTACACCGTTCCACCATGAACAGCACAAGGGCATAGTAGTGTCAACTGAATAATGTGCCCTCTTAATGTCGTTTTTTTCCGGTACATCTGGCGGCAGAGTGTGACAGTGTGCTTAGTATGATCAGGGTCAGGACGAAACACAGCTTGTTTTCTGTCGATATGCCGCTAACATGTTAGGCTTAGTCTACAGATTACAGTAGTACCTTTGACAAAATAAGCTTCAAATTAATCTGTCGGCGATTTGCATGTGAAGTGCTTGAACCCTTTTTAAAATGATGTCAACCAAACCCGGCCAATCGGAAAGGCTTCAATGGCCTGGGGTTTCCGAGACTGGGCCGTCAACTCTTTGGCGGAGGTTGAACCCCATCTATGAAAAGAACCTTTGGTTGACCCGGATACATCGTGACATTTGAAGAACTTGATCTCAAGTGAGATTCTTTCCTCCGAAGGCAGAAGTATTTTTACAGAACAACAAACACAACAGGTGGCGGAGGCTCGGTTAATGACATGGATGACCAGTTGAACCGTTGTTAGAAGTGTTCAACCCAGCGTCCTAAGCGCTGTGAAAAGTTATAGACAATTCCCCACTGGCATTGCATATTACGTTGTTCACACCTGACATTCCGGTGCCTATCTTCAGGGTGAAACAGAATGGCTTTCCGGAGTTCCAGATAGTAATTGATTGCCCTATTTCGACAGTTGCCTGTGTCCACCGGACATTGAGCTAATCTATGAGTTTTCTGAGGTCAAAGAGATTTAGATTTTGCTCACTAGTAGATGAACTATTGTGGCGAGCATCGAGAAGTTCAACTAACCGCAGAGAAACCAAGTGGTTGACAAACGAACGAACAGTATTGTAGTACTCGATAGTGCCACAGTTATGCATTCCAAGTGTATGCCCTAAGAACTCCCATTTTTCTGAGTTGCTGAGATCCTTGGCTTCGGGTAGGGGCGTTGTAGTAGCCGTCGATCGCTTGTTGTTATGCTGGTTCATCCACATAGATTTGTGTCTGACGACAAGGTTACTTCTTACTGAGACAAACAACAGACTTGAACAATGTTGAAAATTCACAGACTTGAACTTGACAATATTTGGTCAATCTGACGATGAAGATCACCAGTTGATGCACTAACACCTAATTCGCCAAAAATTGGGTCACGTCGAAACTAAATTATTTTCAACACGGCTTAAAGGAACTTTCACCGTGAGAGTGCTGGCCACCTAATTCACATTCCTCAGTGCCTAACTTGTCAACTTGGGCTTTCAAGTCTCCAGTCTATGCTATAATATCCGAGTATCACGTGATGTGCTGAAAGTTGGTGACAAAAATGTTAGTAGGCTGCACCTGGACTACAATCTGGGGGGGGGGGGCATTTGCCACAGTGACAAGCAGACAGCGTTTGGGAAGCGCTTTTCTTGACATCCTAACGGTACCTTTAGCTATGACAGCGCAAAAACGGCTTTTTCTGGGTATGCACTGAGGTCAGTTTCGGTACTTATAAGTAGTTTGGCAGACTTCATAATTTACAAGAGATCAGTCGCAAAAAAAATGCGGACTTCGCCTAGATTCGAACAGTCAGAATGCCAAACTACTTATCAGTAATACGGTTTCGGTGCCCAGCAGTAACGTTGGTAAATCCCAGCATGAACTGATTTAGAAATCCTGTTTGGGCAGACAGTATGCTGGACCATTTGGTGGATTCCATGGCGCAGTGGAGTGGGTGGGCAATTAGGCCCAAATGTGAAACTTCTGAGCTTCCGATGTGGCTTTGGTATGACACCTGCCGCGTTTGGACATGGTGTTTCTGTCACTGGTTCGAGTCCAATCGAAGTCCAAATTTTTGTGATTGATTCTCTTTCCAATTAACTCACCGGCTTGAGCAGTAAGTGAAGCCACAGAGTCCCTTGGTATGATCAGGTTGTACTCGCCCCGCTAATCAGCTGACGGAGATTGAGGGTATATTACTGCGTTAGAATCCTTCAGCTGTGTTTTGGCAAGGCTGCTAATATCAGTTACGAGGATCGTAGCGTTCACGTAAGAACTGTCTGTTCTGTCTGCATACTCGTTGGAACACTGAGTGTTTCAGGAGAGCTAGCAAAGGTTATATCAACAGGCAAGTATTTCATCTTGGTGGTGTACGCATCGTCTCGTTGGCTGTGACTTCTGTCACGAGATGGAAACAAGGTAAGTCGCTTGTGCGTTTTTGAAAATAGATTGTGCAATCTTCAAAGTTAATAATTATAGTGTAGTCAGCATTCCGCTGGATTACCCATATTAAAAAGGTGGTTGACTTGGGCCTCCCGGCGCCTCTGGCTTAAAAAGCTAATTTAGAATGTAGCGAAAAGATGCACGGAATTCGCAAACCATTAAAGGCCCGCTGGTTCGTATACCCTTC
>JTDE01001352.1:65520-87780 GCA_014338405.1 Paragonimus skrjabini miyazakii | reverse complement strand
GGTAGAGGCCGTCCATCCAAGACATATTAGTTTGCGTAATATGATGAAAGCTTAACAGAGAAGGCGAATTTGTTGTTGCAGATTTCCAAGACTTAATAGGTTCGTTGTAACATCTGCCTCTTGTAACCCGAAGCCTGGGGACCAATTGTGTCATCTGCTCTTCAAATGAAGTCCAGATTTTCGCGATGTCCGGCACACTTTTCATACCGGTTGGAACCGGCGGTCATTACGCTGATTCGTACGTTGTCTCCGGAACAATTTAATGGCAAGCGGCGACTAAGGTGTTCTTCGTCAGTTATGGTCGGCATTCTGTCCGGCTGATCAGGCGCCCCAATTATGGTTTCAGAAATCATTTTAACAGGGTGACATGCGGGAGGTTGTAGTAATCCCAGAAGCTTTCTGAAAACCCGGACTACCAACCGTAAATCTACAAGCGCTGCTACAGCTAAGTCTGTTAAAATTCTAAGTAGTCCGTAGTTAACGTTCATGTAGGCGGCTAGTCTTCATTCCGCAACCCGTAGATACGCCCGGCGGCCGACCTTAAATGAGATCTAAGAAAGACGGTTTACAATAACTTTAGCTTGTCTGTTAACTGTGCATCAAGGGCTAATGAAAGCAAACTGGACGATCGTTTTATTCAACAGCTTACTTGGATAATTCCGCTTAAGTAGGTTCGTGAATAGGCTTGCTGTCCTTATCTCGTGAAGTACATTGTCCGTGAGGTACTACAACGAACAGACATACAGCAAGTTACGACATCTCGCTCAATACCATATTCAGATAGGTTGCCTGAACCGGGACAATTCTTGGTACACTATCGTCACGTGGAGGGAACTTCATCTTGATTTATGCAATACTTCATTAACCTCTTTGCTGTCAAAATCTATGCTTTTAACTACTTGAAACAACCATTTCCCGGGAACCTCATTAAAGGTACAGCGCTAAGTTGACTATCTGATTCACAGAGAATACTCTTGACATCCGAGTACTTCCTACCTGGAGCGACCTACCAGACTGTATTGTAGCGACGTCGTTAGCAATCGAACTCAAGCACAAAATCTACACACATTCAGGATACCAGGCTGATTTTTAGGCAGCACAATCATCAAACAAATTTTACTGGAAAGAAGATACATGCGGCTTCTCACTGGTGCTGTCCATCGGTTGTTGTTTGCTGTATGCTGTAGTAGGGGTGACAGGATATAGTTGGGCTTCTCGTCTTTTTATGACTTTTCTCACTCACACTTTTACTACTGCTGACCCTCTGAATCTGAAAAAATCTGCTGGCTTTTATTTTCTTGTGAAACCCTTGTAAGCAGATTTTTTTATAAATGGGCACTATCAACTTCTTTTTAGAAAATTTCTTAGGAATCCTATCAGTCGGGATGATGATTGTCCATATTATTTGCAGGTTTGTGATGACACGAATGCAGTGCGGATAGGAATGATATTACCTTTGAGAGGTCGACTAATTCTCAGCATGCGACAATTTACAGAGAGTTTAGAAACATTCCCTGGAAAATCCCTAAGTAAAAATTCGTAAGAATGATATACTCACATATATCTGTGTACATGAACAACATCTACGTCATCCTAATCCACAACATCAAAACAAAAATACATAAATGAGTATGTGTACATATGATGATCTTAACTTGAAGAGAATATCCACCAGACCAAGACAAGATGTTCTTCTGATAATGAGACTGCCTACAGATCTCCAATATAAAGTAACAGAAAACTGCCGTAAGCGTGAGCCGTTAGTTTGCTTTTTTCACAGTTTTGTGTGATTTTCAGCTTACTTCTACTTCGTGCATAGTACTCTAAATATCCGTACTTAATGAACTGTCTTTTTAGCTCGTCAGGGCAATCAGTACGCTCTAATTCGACTTCGGTATCTTTTATGTTATCAACGCTATTAGGATAGTCTTTCCATTTATTTACGGACTTGATTCGTTGTGTAAATCTCATCTTCCTGGTTTAGACCGGCTAACCAATGTAACATATAAGTATATGCCACGTGCTCGTTTTATACCACCCATGGTGCTGTTTTTAGACCAATTCGAAAAATCATTTATAAAGTTTTCGGACTGACAACATCAGTATGCAAAAACATATTGGGACCGCATTAGCAATGTGCAAGCTAAATACTAATTATTGCCTGGAGTTATTATTGAAATAAATTAAAAATTTTGGGCAGTTTTTATACCGGCCGTCAGTGCATTCGAGATAGAGTGTTCCCTTGATGGAGCTAATCTCTCTGAAACGGCTGTAATGGCAAGGCTCTGCGCCCGGAGTAGTTGAGTGGGCTGTCGTTCAAAAAAGATCATTGCGCGTACGTGCGAACCTATAGACTAAGGTCGATGCACATTCCTTCTGAGAATCTCTTTCTGTACCATTGTTGCGGTTTCAAGAACAGCAGATAAGAACGAGTTGCATAAACTCGATTGTAAGAACCGTCAGAAGGATGTTGAAACTAGCAATATGTTGCCTGAGCATTATATTCCTTATGTTCGCCAAACCTTTTCCTAAATCGCCTCTCTTTACAAAGATGTTAGTAAGACCATGGAACTAATTATCCATGACTGAAGCACAGTTGATTAATACGTTTGCATCAGTGCGCTAAGGATGTTCACGCGTTAAACCTACCTGATGTTTTAAACATTTAAAGAATTGGAATCTGACATTTTCCCACTTGTTTGACATTTCACAAAAGATATCAAGCTCACTAGACACTCGGTTATATCAGAACATTCCAATTCAACAAGACAGAATAGAAACCTAGTTTAACTTTGTGAACAGAATCGTGTGAAAGCACCATAGATGAATGAGCTTCTGATTCGTAAATCAACCAGCATTTTGGTGGCAAGCATTAGATCGGATGAGGAAAGTATGTATTTTGTATTTCACCTTAACTCGGAATAACTTGAGCATTAAGCTGTTATGCACATACTGACCTAATTACATATCTGATTGTCATAATTTTTTTATACACATTTGTCTGACACAGGGAGTAAATACTGTTTACTAATGCGCTAGTATGTGTAATGTCTAGTGGCTTGCGCTGCACAACTTGTTCGATTTACAACTAACTTGGTTGTACATTCATGAGAATAAGTCCAGGAAACTCACGAATAAGAGTATTTGTTCCAATGCGAAGTCAGACTAGTTACTGGAAGGAAAAGCTGAAGTTAAAATCCTATCTGTAGGGAGTGAAAGGTGACTCACTAAAATAAGATCCAGTATGAAAAGAAACTGAACTTGAGGAACTTAGATGGCATAACAGAAAACAAAAAATTGTAGCTATATTTCAGTTATCGACTGTATCAGGCTGAACACCTATGAAAATAATTCCAGATGTAAGAACAAATGTTAGTGCAGTTAAGCTATAACAAGAAAATTAGATGGGCTACGAGTTTTGTGACGGAACCAAAGAAAAACTTCAAAATAAATTAAAGCATAAGATTAACTGATAAGGAAGGTTGAAAGCCAGTTGAGATTAGATACCTCAACTGTGAAAAAATGTTTAACAGGTTAGAAAGATACACTCGAGCTGACTTACCTACATTCAGCTTGTTCCGTTTTTATTTCTACTGACGGTTCACTGCGAGTGTGTTAATAATTGATCGGTATGTGACGACCATACTTGTCACGGCGTCATGCCTTCAATTTAACGCTACCAACAGCTTCAACAAAGGGATGTGTAAACAGACGTCGAATTGTGCTTTTTATGAAGTCCGTTTATGAGCTACTTCGTTTCACCAACTAACGTTCGGTTGGCGCAGCTTGTGAAAACCAACAGGTGATCCATACATCAGCTGGTTTGGTAGTCACCCTTTACCCATTAAGCGTGCGTATTATGGCCATCAGAGTTGCGTGGGTGTTAATACGGTTTTGCCAATGCATACTTATCCAAGTACCTTGATGTTCAAGACCACCTTGACCTTGACGTGGTGTGACGGCTTGCGCATCTTAATGACCTGTTGGGCTAAAGTGGGCGGTGTGGACACCACACCGACGGAGTCACTCATGCCAGGTAGAGGTCTGACAAACCACAGTCTCCAGGTCCTCTAGGTTGGGGATTAGAAGAAGGTTGACATTATTTTCCGGAAAAAGTACCAGTTCTGGTACACTGCCACTCACCCGTTGCCTTGCGGTACAGGCTTTTGAGCCAAAGGCTTCAGTTGAGAACGTTGATCGTTCTCTTGTCTAGGTCTGGGCGTCCTGGCAGCACCTCAGCCTACACACAACCATGAATACTCACAGAATAAACGACACATTCTGTTGGTCAAAGCATTAGGTAACCTCGTTTCGTTGATGCATACCCATAATTGACCACCTTATGGAGGCAAGGATAACACAGCTGAGCCAGGAAGAGGAATTTTTGTATGGTTAGGCTGAACTGTCTTTCAGGACGTTCGAACTCAATCTTGATTGTTGGGACACGCTGCTAGTGATATTTAACGTACAAAGTGGAAGATAAAATTCAGTGGTACACGGAGTAATTGTTTTTATTTAAATCACCCTAAATATCCTGCGCATTGTTTATTATTTGTTGGTTAATTTCGTATAATCAGCCAAAGTAAACATGTGTTCAATAACACAATTTTCAATTCACTTAGCTGCAGGATAACCTAAAACACATTATTGCGTTGTATTTTGATCTCACCCTAGCTAGATAGGTAACCAGATTTCCATCGATGGTTGAGAGAAAGGTGGTTGAGACGATTATACTCGTATTAGGTGGCCGATGATAGCGCCGTTGCTTTCCCTTTGAATATGTGCATAAAATCACGAATATCCTGATATGATCAAATGACATGATGTTTGTGAATAAAGGATAGCGTACTTCTTGTAATTTCCAACCGTCGACCGGTGTGCTTCACTTGCTAACGTTTCTGTTGGTGATATGAATAAACCAGTTTCTTTATTGCCATCATAAATAAGTTTATCATAATGGAAGCAGATTCTTTCTAGATTATATATGAATTCCTTCCATTTGATCTCCCACCCATGTAATTGTTCTTTCAGAATAAAATAGAACCCACTGTGGAACGCATTTGTTTGGCATTGGAATCACGCGATTTTCTCACACATGTGGAGTTTTGTAAGTATCACGCAAATCTGTCTCTTTTCGTTTGTCACTTGCAAGGTTCTTATGTTTTAATTCGTTGAATAGTACGGCGGTCTCATCAAATTAAGTTAGCTGGATTAGTTAACTTGAAGTTCAGATTTTCGGTTATGAGTAGTTTTCGTCACACCTTCAGCGGAAAACAACTAATTCGGTTTCATACGCAAATGGCACGTAGGGAAGTCGGAATGAATTGTTATGTAAATATTCGAAGAGAGACCGTGGAGAAAGTACAGTTTGTTACCAAACCTATATGAACTTTTGTATATAGATGTAGAAGAGATAAGGATAGGAAGATGGTGGAAATGGAACGGATTTCTATAAATATCTGAAGACTTGAAAGTGGTGAGAGTAAACTAGGGATATACACTGGAGTCACCACCACAAACGCATAAATGCCTTATTGGGCAAGAGGGGAGCTTGCAATCTTGAACCACGATACGAAACGAAATTACCTAGGACGTTGTAAAAGACCTGATAATCAAAATATAAAAAATGAATTTTGTGAAATACGTTAAACCTCATGTGAAAAGACCACGTTAAATTGTTTGTTTGTAACATGTAAATAACTTAGAAACTGATAGTGACAACATACTTCGTTTCTAGTTATCAGTGGATTAGAATGAGTGAAAGAATGCCCGACAATTTAAATTTATGAAAAGTAGAAAGTCCTCAAAGTTAACAGTAGTCCATCATGAGACTTACTATATCGCATTTAAGTCTAGGTGATTACTACCGGAATGAACAAATTTGAAGGGTTTCTGCGGTGAGACTAATCACTATAATGTGACAATGATGATGTCACTTTGATAGGTGTTCACGTCTCTTTTACTGAATAGTTTGTAAGTCAAATTAGTTTCAAGGTCTAGATGTATAGGTTGCGTTTTGGACCAGTTGATCACTTTGGTCAGATTTGTCTATTAGCAAAAATGAGGGATAAAAATAAATGCCATAAAGAAAAAACATAAAATGAAAAAAACAAAAATAAATAAATGCCATATCATTTACCTTCATTGGCGCAGACATTTCTTTCTAATGGGTGTACCATTCACAGAGGTTAGAAAGAGGACAGAATTACATCTTACATAATATCAAATTGAGTGGGACACTTAATTAATGCCGTGCCCGTTGAATGGGGTGAGTAATTCCCAGTTATTTGTACAAATGAACACATTAAAGTAATCTGAGAAGCTTCAGAACAATAAATATGAACCTACAACACAGAGCCATTCTGAAGAACAGCAGGTAAATTAAGGCGAATCCAGATCTAAGATCTCACACATACAAAAATCAGTGTTAAAAATTCTCGACACCATGGTTTTTGTGTGAAGTCAGTTGAAAATTAGATAAGATCTCTTTCGATATTGGCATCATGCTAACAGTTCTCGATAAGTGTACGCTGGGTGATGCACTGTGAAAGATGGAACATAGACGACCGCATACTATCTAAGCGTTTCTAAAGGTAGCCTATACAGTTCTTTCGAATTTACACACTGAAAACATTGAGTTTCCTCTAACCACTTCATCAGGGCAAAAAGAAAACGTATTGCGAGAAGTTTTCATTTGATTTATTCTCGTGGATTGCAAACGTAAAACTTACCAGTTACATACATCATACAAACAAGGACGAACATGGAATAGATACGCCTACAAACAGATCACGTAGTAAGTAATCATGACCATAACAACTCGATAGGTTGCCTCGACGATTTTTTGTGCGCATAACGTTGGCTGGTAAATTCGGATAAGCATCATCTTCATACACACTACTGTTGACAAATAGTGGTTGTTTATTCACACTAGAAACACTTTTGTAATGCGATAACTACGTTTCTAAATAACAGCAATCTCTGAATTTAACAAACATATGAGGTTGATTTTGCTGGAAACTTACTGGCAGTTATCGAACGTCTTGATGTATCACGAGTTTGTGGGGCTTTGCACCTCCAGATTTGAGCCGGAAGGAACAGTCTAGTTGTAAATGTGCAAAAATTGTCCGGTTGTCAAGACAGTTCTGTTACGTGATACCCGTATCATATTAAGGGTTGCCACTCATTTGTAACTAGGCACATTGAGAAACGAAAATGGAACGGAATAAACATCGCTAATGTCCATGTTGTCACATTTAATGTTCTTTTGCACTTTGTTGTCATGTTTTTTGTTGCTGCTTTTCAGTAAGTTTGATGTTTATGTGTCCACACATGCACTAATATGTACATATATATGTATGTTTATAGTTTAAAGATTTGCGGCTTCAACGAAGTGTGGGCTGCTACACCTCGAGATACGTTTACTGTCACTGTAGAATCTGTCAGGATTCACGGCTATACGCAGTCTATCGGGGCGGTTGTAAATCTCTTGATTCAGAGCAGAACAAGACGGAATATTGAAGGTTTACTTAGATAAAACTGGTTCTGTACATAAATAAGCAACAGTTAGCAAATTATACAGCTTACAGCCAAGTGAACTCTGTGCACGGGATTTAGCCGTCAGCAAATATCAACCAATAACACGGTGGCGTAAACAGTTCAATGCGGCGGTGCAAAACAAACAAAGAGCGAGTTCAAGGGGAAGTTCGCAGTGTCGATGCAGAGTTCGTCACGTGTAATAATACAAGAAACGTTCGGCCAGTAATTAATGTAATCAATACAGGGGGATATATGTATAGGACCTACAGTACGATAGTTTGACCAATGGGGTATAGGTATGGGGATTAGTTGAGATTGGCATTGTGTACACAGCTGGTAGTAGGCGGTTAGTCGGGCGGTAGCTTCGATGCGCAGGGTGTGGCGGTTCCGTGGTTCTATCCTCCAGCTGCCATCTTGCCATCCAACTATCAGTTTCAGTTGGAGTGATCCGAACACAACTTCCATTGATTCTGGCCAGAATCAACAATCACTATCGTCAGACTAGGCTATTCACTTGAAAAGATGCTCCTCCTTCCTAAATACCTGGTCGACGTTGTAGCTAAGTCATGTTAGGTTGATGGAATCCGAAGTGTGACATTTCATTTCAAGTTTATCCGTTGTGGCTCATAACAGCGCATATCCTCAGCTGTTTGAGTCAGTTTAATCCTAATTGAGTACCTCAGTCAATTGGGTGATCCGATAAAGCACTATCTACTTTCGCGCAACTCGTAAGCACTCAGCAGCGAATTTGATCTGTTATCGCTTAATTTCTGACCACAATGATTCCTCAGGTAGATGAACCGGTTACAAATCTAGTGCTATTTGAAGAAAGCTAGATGCAAATGACCGCCTGTATATGAAGTTGCCAGGTCCTAAACCGAGTGCGAAATCTCACAGCATGGTCGAATGGTCACGGTGATTTTAGATGGTAGTCCCATTTCCAACCTTGTTCGATGTAGTTTTTGTATTCTTCTGTGGTGAACAGTACTTTCGAGTTTCGTTGACTCTTTTCTAGCCAAGTGTAACAAGCTCATTGAGCTTGAGGTGAGACTATTTTGATTCTCCAAAAACTTAAAACTTTCCTTCTGTAACTGCTTCAAAACGTTTCGTAACTTCCTCGTACCATTTGTAATCATGAAGAAATATGTGCAATAAGTCTTAGTATATAATTTGTAGAGAATTAGTGCCACATGTCATGTTCACACACTTCAGTTGCTCAATCTGGCTCAGTTTAAACGGAACAGTGATTTTCGGCGGCTCAGATCAATAATTTTCACAAAAGTCTAGTTAGTGGACAGCGTCGGAATCCTTGACCGCCGTACTTTTTTGAACAATAAAACGTGAAATTAGCGTGATTCCAAAAGTTCATTTATAAGAGGCGTGATAAGGGTTTCCATAAACTTATCACGAGTTTATTGAATCACTAATGTGAACCGTGACGCTGTACATACAAGACCTGTGGTGTTGTATGTGCACATGTAATCTTGCCGCGTGCTTTCATGTGCCGGTATGCATGGTGTTTCCTAAAAATGTGATACGCGATGATTATGAGAAGTGCATGAACCTCACAATCGGTGACTACGGCAAAACTTTTAGTTAGCCGAGCTATCTTAATCGCTTGCATTGACTGGTTGATTTTGGTCGATTCGAATCAAGCTGGACTCACCAGTAATTGCAGTTTTCTTGTTTACGTAGACTTCTCAATCAGCCTTTTCAAAAGGAAGCACTAGACCCGAATATTGCCTTTGTTAAAGTTTGCCAATAATGCTGTTCACTGGTGCAATTTATACCGACCAGTCAGAACATTTGTATATGATGAATAAATCGTGCCTGATGTAAGTTCAATGGCACAGTAGTTGCATCGTGAAAGTATGACTGCAGTTTAAGTCGCAGCCGTGGTAGAAATATACACTACTGACGAACGCTAACGACATTAAAATTCAAGTCCAATTCTCATTCTGGAATGTAGTTGGCCGACACGTCCATGGGAATTGAAAAGCTGCTACCTGTTACAAGGGATGTCTAATTTCTGTGAACGAAAATTTGTTTCTACTTGTCAATAATTAATTATTTGCGTTCGGGTATGTTAGTAGCCAGTGGTTTTTTCCAACGGGATTATAGCATAGAGTTCACTGAGAATCAACCAAAAATCACCTATAAAAACCCAACTACATTGATATGACAAATTTTTTAGGAAGCTTCTATAAGATTCTTTTTTGAGGTCAACTTGGAACTTACGAAATTTCAGAATAGAAATAACAGTACACTATTCAGTGCTACCGCCGTTAGACAAACTGGTTTCTGCTACTCTTTTCTAGAGTGCATCAGTGAATGAACTCATCTGAAGGCTGAAAAGTGTGAGTCTGTGAGATCGCCCCGTCTGGGTTAAATGTTCTATCATCATTGATGGCGTATGCTACGTACTTATACGAACTTATAGATTTTAGTTTTACGGATCAATTATGAAAGTCCTGGGACAGACATTCTGCAAGGTATGAATGCACGAGTACATGTGTCAGTTGTGGAATGGATTCAACGACTGATAGAAAACATTATGACTGACTTTCTTGCCCATTCATTTTATGTGAACTGTCTCTGAAACTGGAGTGTCTGCGGAAACTAGCTACGAACATACAAGAACAGTCTACCACACTTCAACAGCAATTTATTTGAATTAATTAGACGTTACGTTCAGTAAACCAGACTTCTGTCTTACACATGTTTGAAGTCCATAATCTTTTAGGGTTATACTTAGACAGGTTAGCTTTCCGTAAATATACAACCAAGAAACGATAACGGATGTCACTACATCACTCTAAATACGTTCCTTTTTCTCACAGATTAGATACTAAGGTGGTTTCCTCATTAAAATAGTGCTTTGTCAATAAGTAAAAGTAACCACTGAACATGTAAATTAGGTTTCAGTAAAGTTGGGTGGTTTTTACTGATGGATATATTGGTATCATTTGAGACATGTTAACATGTCTAATGCTTATAAGTGATGCAAAGAATTGTTTTGGTATTCTGTATCTACCATACATTCAACAAACTAGTTTACTAAGTATAGCATGATTGCAACCAATTTTTTCGGTTCTTCATAGGTAACCTGATGCACACAATAACCAGGCTGTTGTCTATTTGTAAACGCTAAAAATTTTTTTAACAATAAACCACTTACCTTAAACTTAAATATTCAAACACTGAAAGCTACCAACTAACAGGCAGGTAACACAGCAATTTTTTTCAAGTTGCAGATGACTCCCAGTTGATAGTACTTTCTAAAACTTAGGTTCTGAGCACAATTCCCAGTTGAAAGCAATTTTAAACTTGAAGATGAAAATATTTCCAAAAGTACTTTTATCAGATGTGAGTTTTGTTTACACAAGGGTAATTTTTGACATAAACTGCAAACTTATGATCGGTTTAACTCCCAACCCAGAATGTTCGTTTAGGTGAATCTTTTATTTGGGTTTCACGAAGGTTACCTCATTGTGATGAATGAGTTACGAAGGCTTAGACGACCGACAAGCCACAAACAACCAAACACGTTTAGATACAATTCTAATTCAAGTGTAGAACACTTTTGTCACCAGATTTTCAGGTGTCATGATGTTTGGGAGCAAATAAATTATCGAATCTGCAAAACTAGTTATCAGTAAATAAAATTGTTTTTACTTTAGTAGAACAGAACCATAGTTCCTCGTTATGAATTGCACACCGACATTCTCAAGTCTGCGTTTAGTTGGATTGTTTATTAGTTTAAGCAAGGTGAGAGCATCATGAATTGTCGTGACAACTGGAGCGAACTTAAACTCGCTGGGTTTTGATATCCTAATTCAGCCCTATGAGATTCAATTGTCACTGGGAGTAATCCCATCCTTTTCTATCATGTGACAGATCATCTCTGTCTTATCTGACTCGGTGTGAGGTTGAGCAACTTTCAGGTTTGTTTCCCACTAATTCAGGGATTTCCCATCCCTGGGTCACATGAACCTTTTTCACAGTTGCGTGATCAAAATGAAAAATCACGCGAATGTTAACCTTACAGTCTTTATTGTTTGTACAGTTTCACACAGCCGAGTGCATTCAATTGACTCAAAAAATGAAGAGATATGGTGTAGCTCTAGCTCGCAAGCACGATCCGATCTCACGCATGCCAGATATGCGTTTGGTAGATCATCTCAGAATACACGATAGTGTGTCGATTCTGTCTCACTCAACTTTTATGTGGCATGTGTTAAGATGAAACAAGAGTTGAGTCAAGAGTCCGAATTTTTGTATATGTTTTGCAGAGCAAAGATGACATTATTGGATTTCAGGAAAAATTAATTCCTGTTCAGGAAAATCACAGGAAAAACTGCTGTCAAGCCAAACATTTTTAGTTACCTCTCCATGTAAGTTCTAACCAAAGTAGCTAATAAAGGTGTACTCCCACCTTCTACGACGCACAACTGAAAAAGATGGTTTTAAGATCAGATAGTCAGGACTAAGGCAAGAAATTAGCCGGATCCTTAACCCAGTGTACGCTGAACTTTTGCTGGTAGTGTAAAACCGCGGGTTGATAAGCTTTCAAGAGACGGTTATTCTTAGGTTGCTTCTTAAAGTATAAGGATTTAAATGTTTGCATTGCCGATTTATTTAATGCCTTGAGTCGCGAATGGAAATTCTTCCGAAAATATGGGTCGCAAAGGATGTTGAAAACCATCGGAAAGTGTAAACAATCATTAGCAGGAATCGTACATGAATTTGCTTATCTAAGATCGGTAATGTTGATAACGACTGCCCAATCAATTAACGACCTCCTTCAAATTCTTATTAGCTCTTAAGCATCTTTATGTTATAGTTACATCAGTCGTATGCTTTCTTAGACATATTATCTGATTAGGTGCTTTATTTTGTCACTGATCTTGGCGTTTTATCTATCATGTTGTTTCTTCTGAGATAATTTATTCGAGTGCTCGCGAACCGTCGCGACAAAAGCACTGTTAGAAAGATCATGACAACAGCATTCTCATATACCTGTTTACTAAATTTCATCCGCCGCAAGTTAGTTATTCCATTCATTTTGGTTCACAGTCTATCTTGTTTGCCTAGTGCAAACTGCGGAGCGGGTTCGCAACCTCTTCCGCTCCCACGCGAACAGTCTGACCACTGTGGTTGGTTCTTCCATCCTTCACACGCAGCATAACGAGTTACGGACGCGATACGCTATAAGTCTATTGGCCAGTCTGACCATTGAGGATCACAGTTCACACAGTCAATCCCAGTTCAGGGTGTCCACCTCTCATGAAGACTTATCGTATCACACAGCAAACTATCTGTCAGAACTGTTCTACTCCTCGTTGGAACAACGCTTGATTGATGCGATCCCGTTGTGTTCGGTTTACAGGGGCTGCGGGGCTGTACAAAGCTTGTTGGAGTCCGAACCGTCCGGCAATCCTACATCCCTGGATGCGATCACCAAGGCTTTACTATCTTGGGTAAATTCACCGGGTTGAATGTTTTGCACAGTTGACGAACATGACAACTATTTTCATCCTTATCGCACGTTGTACTCTTATACCTATTGCTGATTCTAAATTCCACTAATTAGTGGCGCGTTTACGTTTGAATTTTTGGAATCTATAGTAGGTTTAACTCTTCATGCTTTTTGCGCGAAATGCTCTGAAAATAACATTTCACTCAGCTGGTCGATGTATTGCTTAGATAAGTTTCCAAAGAACGATAAGATAATTTTATGTGACAATCATGCTGGTTTATGGACTATCACGCGGCTGTAGTATGATAAGTTGTCAATCCCAACACACTAAAAGTAATTGAGGATTGCAAGTCGTCTTTTTTCATTTTTCATTATTCGTTGACATTAGCTTTGCATTGTAAACTCTCTGCACACCAATATCATAAAAGTTAACTCATTGGTTTATGCAGCGTGGCATCACTTTATTTGTGAGTACTGTATACAGTATTCCTTTATATAATGGAAGTGCGGTTGGAATGCAGTTTGGAACGATGGTCAGTCTTATCAACTGTCGTTATTCCAAAATCTGACTAATCATTCGTTCCCATTTGAACCCATCTTTATCTGAAATGTGGGTTGTTTCTTTTTCGCTCTAAAATACTTTCTTCTTGAAACCCTCTCTCTTCTGATTTCCAACTTTCAATTTGTAAGGTCGGACAGTCCGGGGATAAGGTCCAATGGTCTGGTAAACGAAATCAAGAAATCCTCTTGAGGAAAGCCACCCGAGGTAGTTGAAACCGAGAGTATTAGAACTTGCTCGTAACATTCTCAATCCATTTATCAGAATCAAATAGTGTTCTATGAAGAACAAATAATTCACGTCCGATTGTAGCTAATCTCTTCACTGTGGTTCAAATCCATCAGATAGATAAACTAAGCAAGAGATATCTAATTATGATGCTTCGGTTATTTGCAACGTTCATGTACAAGTTTTGCTTGCCATATCAGTATACAAGTATATGTATCTGCGGATTTGAATTAGCACAGACTAGAGAATGTCATCTTTTGACTGCTTTTTCCGCTGGAAGCGTTCCGTGCTGTTTTGTTGTACTCAGTCAGAAAAACTTTTTCACAAATTGTGCAGAAGGAATATAAACTGTGAGCAAAAATCGATTTCTTGTCAAAGTTATATATGACCGTTTGTGTGAATGTTCCGTTCGCTGAATAGAATACCTATCTGTACCGAAAATTTACCTACTTTCTACACATCTCTTACACATTCTTGACTAACTGCTGTAAACCACGTTTGCTTCTCTCAGTGATGACTAGTTAACCGCTTTTCACGTTACATCATAAATTTCCGTTATCTCGGTAACGTGATATCTCTGATTTCACTGGGACTCGCGAAGGCTCCACAACCTTTAACGATATACATAGCAAATCAGAAACACATTTTCATCCTTGATTTGTACGCCGTGTATTGTGAATCAGGCAACCACTTACTCTGATAGTAGTTTACGAAGTGACAGATTACTAAATAAAATAATACGAACATGTGAATCAAACAAATAAACAAATGAAATAATGGACATTCGCAAAGAGTCTTATTGATAAAGATTCTTCACTGAGTGAAGCATTTCCATGCCCCAGAACCGTTATAGTCGATGACGCGCATGGTTGCACACTCCTGCATCCGTTAGGCAATACTTCTCTACGTCATCGACTGGCCGACTCGCGATCTGTTACAACTGTCATTAATAAGAGATAAGCAATATGGTAGATGCGCCGTTGATGCAACCAGTGTAGGTACCGTTTTCCTCTTCTTGCCTAAACTTAGGGATTGCTATGGTACACGTTTATGGACTGTAGCATCGTCTACATAACCAACTCACTTGATACTTATTGATTGGCGAGATACCGGCGTTGAAATAGCAAGGCTTTAGCTGCATCGTCCGCCTGGATGAGTGAGGTCTCTGATTCATAAAACAAGAGTGAACATAAACAAGCGTCATGAACCTGTCATTTGATGGACGATTGACGACAAATGATAAGGATCAGCAAACCGCGGTACGTGCCCTCATTATCCTAGTAGCAACAGCAATAACACAAATCAGTCAGATGACATTATCTAAATGGGTGAAGCGGCTAATACTTTTAAAATACAGTGAGAAAGTTATGGTCAGGGGTAACCCAATCTGTAATGCACTCTTTAGGGTGAGAATTAGATGTCATATAGACCAACCGGAACAGTCAACCAGTTAAGCATAACCTGCATGTTTTCTGCGTAAAAACTTTTTGCAGCAGCGTCGTCTGTATACTCAATACCAGTTGATTACCACCCGGCTGAAGCTCCAATGCCAAATTCATGAATTCTTGAGTATTTTCCCCTGAACAGCATTCATCACGTATTTGTGTAAGAATAGAGATCAGGACAACTGCATTCACATCCAGTATCCAACGGGTTCAACAAGGTGACTTAGCTCACTGGGTCTTTTTTAGGATGGTGATAGTCTCATCGAGCGTGTTAGGCGACTGAGTTCAAAACAGCATTTTCGGTCAAAACATGCCAAGGCTGTTGGCTCATAGAGAGTAGCTGATGCTCCAGTGTCTCTGTCAAATTAAAGGTATAACCGGTACGTCCACACTCAGGTGGCGAACAATCCTATTCTTCCAAGCATCTGGTTCTTTGAATATTTCGATAGCCGTCGAATCATGAAACCTGCCAGTATTTTCTAGTGCAATAGAGACAAGGTTAAGACGCCTGTGCTTACCATATTATTATTATTATTATTATTATTATTATTATTATTATTATTATTATTTTATTAACATGCTTATCAGTAGCGACACCATCACCAGCTAGTTTTCAGCTATCACGAAAGCTAGCATGGAAAAAAGGCAAAACTCACATTAAGGATAAGAGCATCGGAAAAGTTAAAGCCTATAATTCATACCCTGCACTACTCTATATTTAAACTCAGGTGGAGGTAATATTTGGTAAGCGCCACTTACAAAATAGTCTCTCGTTTGAATTGGTGGGTAGTGATCGGTCTTGACGACCATCATTAGAAAGAGCTGGAAAACATTTTGCATCCGGAATTTTATTGTTTTGCTAATTAAAGCTTGAAGCCAATTCGGTTTCAGATGGAGTATCGTTCGTAATACCATAACTGAACCCACAGTCTATCCAAGACACATACAGATGAACTGGCACTGGTCAGTGGAATTGTTATTCGCAGTTCCCAATCTAACTGTCAAGTCACCGGGACAAACCGTAAACATTTTAATACACATTTTAACTGACACCTAATTGACAATCAGTGAAAACCACAAGTCAGGGTACTCAGTGCTCATGCAGTCCCTGATAAAAGGGCTTTTTGCATTCACTTAGGTCAGTCAAACAAATAATCTTTACAGTCCTTACGTAGAACTCTAGAAAACTGCATTCCGGTTCAATGCGGTCATTGTCGTAATCGGATTCAGGGGATCTGTCGAGGTTTAATCACTAGGAATCCACTCCTGCTATTGCTACAGTGTTTCATTGAAACAGACTTCTTCGAAAAATGTCTGAATGGTAGTTGACGTACCTGTAAAGTGCTCGTTTGACTCACGTCACTACTGGGACACTGAAAGCTCCATACAGAAGAATTGGCATCGCTTGGTTGGTTCGGACGTGAGATGGAAAGTGCACTGATTTCGGCGTCATTGAACTTTTACGCATGTGCACTCGTTTTTCGTCATCGACCGCAAGGGGCAGCTTTATTTATTTACACATTATTCTACAAACTGATTTTTACACGGCCACGCCATGTCTGCCACTGGTCCGTTTGACTATTTATGTGCAAACAGACAGAGATTGAGAGATGTGATGACGATACACTCGCATTCTGACAAGTCTTTGAGGGTAACAACCAACGCTTAGATAGTTCGTAGTGCTCCTACCGGTTTTCTCTATGATCCGACCGTTGGAAGCGGATCACACTAGAGGTGGATGTTTTGAACCATTGCAGGTGAGGCTCACGATTTCTTTCGTACCATCTTTCTGTGATCTTTTGAAAGTAATCGGCGAAGAAATAGGTTGTCTTCAAGTATTTTCATTTCCCTGTGTCAACACCAATTTAGATCTCTTATGTTGGGCACGGCTGAATCCTCCTTTCTGTGTGTGCAGTTCATTAGCTCTGCAATTTGTTCTCCTGGTAATTGAAGTAATGTTCACGAAGACCTCTACAATTCTTGAGACTCCGTCGATCAAGGAGATTCAAAAATGGTTCATGAAACCAGAATTTTCTGATTCCATAAGTCAAAGTAAATAGTCAATTTTTTCTTAAAACGATTTGTACGTCTGCATAACGATAAGCCGATGTGAATTAACCTCTTGACGTAGTTGGCCATTCCAACTCAAAGGTGTTAATAGTAATTCTGATTATGTTGAGTTTTTGTAGTTTGAATCGTCGACACCGCCACAAAGATAAACTAACTCATTCCCTCTATTTGACTTTTTTAGTTGCATGGTTGAATTACTCAGTCTAAATGTACTCGCAATCATGCAATGCTGTGAGGTATACCAGTAGCATACCAGCACTTATTTTTTTCTTCGCGTGGTGTACACCTGATGCTGATTTCTGAGGTAAGAACTTACTTGGGTGCGCAATGTACTTATCGATGCACATAATTGAACTCGTACCAAGGTGTGCGTATCTTTTGATGATAAGGGTTTCGGCAGCACGCTAGACGATGCAACGACAAACGATTAATGTTGAAAAAAATCACAGTTTCAGTCACATATTATGGAAAACGAATGTCCACAGTCATTACCGGTTGCTTGCAGTGTTTCAGTAGGAGACGCCTGATGTGCGATATGTAAACTGCGACCAAGTAGAACACAGAAAATGCTTTGAGTTCAGCTTTTTGAACTCGGTTATAAAATTCTGAAGCCCTGGCCAATACATGGTTAAAGTCAGCGGAACTGTTACTGCTTTGTCGGAAGGGGATCAGGTGACCTAGGGCTAGTTCACATGTTGTGGCGGGATATATAGATGATAGTTTTTGGTGAGGTCATCGGAGCAGAATCCGAAGGTGCGTCCTGCATGCAGAAAAGTGCAAGTCGTGGACTGAAAAATTCGCACAATTAATGAGCCCTAATCAACGATCGAAACTCTCTTCAAGTGATTCCGTTTAAGGTAGGCCAACCGAAAGTCTCAGTTGAACGCTAAAACCTCAACCAACAGTGAATTATGCTTCATTGCAATTTGAGTTTTCTCAGATACAGTGAGCATTGCGGTTTCGAATGGCCCGGTATATAGTGAGCTGCACAAGACTTGGAACTTAATGACAGACAGATATAGTACGACCGGATTCATTTATTGGTACTAATGTGTAACAGCAAGGATAGTACTTAGTAGAACTTCCGGTCATTTTATTGAGAGATGGATGGTTTTACTTATAAAATCCAGAGTGCATCCATTTAGCAGTGCCTTTCGGACAAAGATACATATAGCCAACACCTTCCCCAAAAGTTATATGAATACAAAGTGCAGACGAACGACATACAATCAACAACAAAATCTCAAGCCGGAACATTTACTTTGGTTGGACCATCGTGCAGCTCTATTGCTGTAATAATCCCGGGATTCAAGCATTTACCTTCCGGGGGCAGTGCTCAGCTTAGTAACCAGACTTAACATCACTGATATGATCGTACTTGAGTCACGTAAACGAGCAACTCGGTTTTCAGTACCTAAGCTCCTTTGACAGAACAGAATTATCATGATTATCTTAGCAAAAAGGCGTCCAATAAAGTACAAAGTTTATTGTCCAACTCCTCAGTTACCATGCTACGCGCCCGCTCGCGTTAATGAGTCAGAATTCCAGTCCACAACACCCACAGGTTTCCGCTCACACGTTGTGTGCAATTCTGCCTGGTTTCTGCGTGTGATTGGCGCCTCCTATCGGGAGATTGTCTGCCTGCCATTCTTCGTCCGTTGGTTATTACCAGTCCTTACCAGTTCACCTCGCACCTTACGCCAGTTGATCGAGGCGTCGGCAAGATGTGTTAAATGCGACAAATATCTGGCTGGCCTGTTTTGTACATGACCTGACCGTCTACGTGTATGTGTAGTTAAAAATTGAACTGAGCAGCTCACTTGACACTCACCTCCTGACCACATTGTCGCTTGTCCGTTAATGCAACTTAATACATTCGTTCGAACTCGAACCTAGATGGCCAGCTACTCCGGATGGTGAAGTTTCGTAGCCGTGAAGTAAAATGATCCGTAAAGTCGTCTCATACGCGCAACCCTCCAACGTGTGAGAAATAACTCACCGTAACAACAGATGCACTAGGTTAGCAAATATTATTGTGACTGCAAAAGATACTTGGCCTGTAAATTCGTTCATTGCACGAACCCCCATACATGGGACCAGAAACAAGTACACTCATTTGCACGGTTGACCTGCATATACACAAAGTGGGTAGCAGTATGTTGTCATTTGCCCTGGTGACAATTCCCCCATAACACGTACACATTGTTCCGATAGTTGCTTCTGGTTCGTCGTCTTCCTGGCGTTGAGGCTTGCCCTTTTGTTCCTGAATGTCGCTTGCGGGTAGTATGCTTCTCACAAGCGATACAACAATATCGCCCTAGCGTTGTTAATACTGAGTTCTGTTTTATTCCCTCTACATAAGCTGTTCTGAATACAACTTTTTCAGCGCAAAAACTAGTCAACAACCTCCATGACTTCATTATCCAGCAAAAGATTTACGTGATGATAACAGTTTTTTTTAGAAGCAATGCACTTTGAGGTTGCACGGCGCATTCTGAAATATTCCTCAGAGCGCGAAATGGTATCTAGAATGGCCTGTAGATTACCAGAACTCCAGCCACGACTAAATTAAGTTCCAGCTAGCAATTAGGATGTGTATATTGGGGCGATCCTTACGATCGCACTCACAGACGTTGAGACCTACAAACAAATGTTTTTAGTGATCGCCAGCGGATTACTTCGGCCTCGTTGGATCTTATCAGTGAACTCGGACTCGTGATCCATGACTGAGTGTCGGAATTGCAGGCCGTCATGTAATGGTAGTCCAGCTGTTCACCGTTTCGCCTTTGATTGTTAGGGCCAACTGCTTGCACAAAACGTGTCCCCACCAACTTTTTCTGGAGTTGCAATGGGCGCTTGCAAATTTGCAGCTCAACCACAAACAGTTGATGGGATTCAGTCTTTGACAGTAGAAAGTAGAGTAACTATGGATAACATCAAACCTTAAAGTCCAGACTTTTAAATCGGTCGTAGCTTTCATACTGCTGACATGGAGGCTATTTAGTTTATCTAGAAGCATCCGGTCATCATTAATAGTTGCTATTTTAATGTGCTAATTTCTATGACTGTATAATACCCGCATGGCGTTTCTGTCTACGTTGATCACACTTGAAATCTGTCGGCTCAAACCTACTAACTTCCAATTCCAGACAGTTCGCTAGATCTAACTGAGTTTAGCCGTATTCAGTTTTGTCGTATGTGAATAGGTATTACCAACCGTTAGCGTTAATCATCTCTGATCACATTAGTAAGGCTGGTTGTGGTTACTATTCAACAATATTGGAACTTGGCACCGTTCCGGATAATGTGAACAGACCATACTGAGCTTATCGCAACGATGGGACTGTATGCCTAGTTCACCTAAGGTAGATTCCTCGATCCAATGTTCCATTGGTGAGCGTATATCATTAAGTTATTTTCTGCTACTTTTGCCTTTTTATAAGATGGTTGATGTTTCGGGTCGTATGCGTCGTGTAACACGGCTAGCTAGCCTTGCCGAGTGAATCGGACGAGAAACAAGGTCCTTCACTTCATCATCATTTCATAGTAAATACACCGGAACAATATCGTATTCATGTTTAATCTGGTAAGCCACTAATCAGGACAGATAGTTTTAATTGATCAGTGTTCGGACAATCAGACGGGAAAATGATAAATCATAAGGATCGCATATCATGTTCACTACCTAGGACACGATCGAAACCTGCTTAAACCATTCCATGTAAACATCAGGGCTTTTCCCTTGTTGACGATCAATTACCATAAATATGGATAAATAATTGTGTGCAATGTTCCGACTAACTCTTTCTTTTTCATCCCGATGTTCAAAATCTCATTGGTACGTCTCAACTATCGGAACCCATATGGCTGTTGACAGGCCTTCGGCAGACTACCTGTATCCGACTGTTTCTCATTCGAACACGTCGCGGCCTTGCGTCGATCATCCCGAACGTGTACGTCGTGCAAGCAGCCCATTGTGCATCAGCCAGTGATTGTGGAAGCACAAGTGACGAGCCTGTTGATCCGTTGGATCACAGAGCTCACTGTGACCGACCAAACGAAGGCTTTGGTGCCTTACACGTCTTCTGTTGCATCATTGATCGATAGGGTACTGAAATCTTTGTTAGTCTCACTGACCACACATGGGACCATTGGTCGTTTGAGCAGATCTCACTGTTGTGAAGCTGGAGTGATTCGAAAAGCTATCGTCCCGAGTTTGCTGCGTTTGTGTACGGTTTTGGCAAACCGTGTGACTAACCGAAATATCCCTGTGGAACACTTCATTAGTCCCGGATGTCCTCCGAATCCAAAAGACTTCTCCAAAGTGAGTTAGACAGATTTTTTATGTATACGTTATCATCTTTTCGCTTTGTATGTGGTGTGTCGTGTTAAGAATACAACAAATTTGGCTCTTACTGTTGTATTGTGTCACCTTCAAGTTGCGACAATACAATCGAGTTTCGTAGTTCCTAAGAACTTTTCCGCTTCAGTTAAAGTGTAGTTGTTTGAAATGACACACTGAACTTGTAGATATTTGGTACTTTCTCTATTCAGTTACATTTGTGTACGGATCTGTACTTCGTGTTCATTAACCAAGATAATCACATTCAAAGGTAAAAACAGTGAGAGATCCAAACTGTGGACTGATATAGATATTTGAGTCTGGCCATTTCATGTAGTCTGATTTGATCAAATGGGTGAATGGTCTGATTTATTTTTCGGTTGAAATAATTATAATTGGAATTCGAACAAACAACTTGTGAATCGGTAGACTCAAAAGCAGCGCCAGTGGAACAAAAAATATACCATAAATCATAGGAGTGGAAGTTTGTGAATGTGATTGGTTTGTTGATAGACGCTGTTTTGAAGACTATTATTACGCTTTGCTGTAGATCTACTGTTTTACCTGCATATATATATATATATATATATATATATAT
>JTDE01001352.1:40686-65420 GCA_014338405.1 Paragonimus skrjabini miyazakii | reverse complement strand
TATATATATATATATATATATATATATATATATCCGATCTATGACTTTCACCGATGTGTATAGTTATGGCCAAGTGACATTTTGTCACTTCAGTGTTGTTATCTTGTATTGTCGTGCCTCCCCATCATTATAGACAGCAGTGCATTAGTGGCTGACATTGACACCGGACCATCACACAACGATAAAGGAGTGGTTAGACTCTAATTTATAGATGGACAAGAAATGGGCAAGAAAGGGACTTATTTCCTCAACCTCCTCTGCATAAAGTTAAACAATCAACATCAAATTGTCTACAACTTGCAACCAACCAGTCGGGCTGTAAGATACAATCATGGGACAGCAGTAAACCAGCCTCCTTGTGGTTTCCACTTCTTTATTTATCATTATACCACTGACAGCCCAGTCAAACAACAATAGCATTCACTCCATTGAACCTGATAAAACACCATATCCCGTGATGTTTCCAGCCAAAGACCAGGCCTCCGGCCTGGAAGGCGAATGCGACCGTCTGATTCTGAATCACTACAGGACCAAGTTCACTTATTCAAACTTCAAAAATGCATCCAATTAGCTAGGTCTCGGCACTGTAGTGAAAAGTTCACTGCGTCGCTTACTACGCCATGCACTGTTTATTGAACCCCCAGCTCGGTGGCATGAAGCACCGAGTTGGCCAGTAGACAATTTGTTGAGCTGGGGGATCAGTAGACTGCATCGCGTGGTAAGCAACGTAGTGACCTCCTCAATATATTGTCTACTTAACGGAATGTATGCATTTTTTAAGTCAGAGTATGCGAAATTGATGGATCCTCAAGGCCAACAACTCGTCTGCTTACCTGCTGTTGCTTGTCGTTGTGTGCGATTGAGCGTATTTACACCAGATGGTCGGGTTGCTCTATTTAATTCCCAGGCTTTATTATTTTTAAAAAAATTTCTTCCACTCTACCGTTTTGCATACAAATTTGCAATTTGTTTAGTCGCTTCAGGTTAAATGAGCGCAAATGTTGTCGCTGCTTTTTTGAACCGTCTGGCTCGTTTGTTAGAGACAGTGTACACTCGATGTCATTCTCAGAATGGCCTAATAATAACAAGTTCCGTTTCCATTTCAGTCACCGGATGACACTAACCCCAAAATGGTGTCGCATGAAATGCACCTGGTCGTACGAGGACTGGTGCAATATTTGACTCTGATCCTGGAAACGCTTGGCCTGCATTCGATGACAGCAGCCGATTTTGGATCTGTTTTGACGCTGTTTCGATTTGAGACGGCAAGAGTTTACGGCCAAAACCTTTTGAAGGTAGAAAACAAACTTTTGCATTTTAATTCCAGTGAATAGCAGATGAGGAGGGAAAAAACTGCAAGAGTGCTCCACATGTCGTTGGATTTAATTCCTAATATTTTTAAAATGTTTCCTTGCCTGTCAAGATTTTGTCAGTCAGATAGGGCGTTTTCAAATCAAAGGCAGGTAAATCTGGTGCCCGGTAGGGATGGTAAACGTGGTAAAAAACTGAAACTTTAATAAGGGACCCAACATTATATCAGGCGGAATCGGAAGTCAGTTCAGGCGGCTATTCATTTGGTCGGCTGTCAATATGGGGGTACCGACTGAGTTTTAGATCTGTTCATTAGTCGATTTTTGACGTTGTGAATGCTAGTTTCCTAACGTTACCTCCAGACGCTCTGCTCTGACAAACAGAATTTGGTTGCGCTAGTCGAATAGTTATTTTACCTACGTAAATGAAATTTGGTTTGATCATGCCGAAATAAATTCGGAGGCATCCGTAAACGGTTCGTCCCATCTTTCAACCTCTCAAACCTTTGAGCCATCCCTGTATACATAGGCGCAGTTGTCCGCTTGGGGAATTTCTTTTTCCCTAAATAATATAACAATTGACTTGCTCTTGGCTTCATAAAATCCACGAACTCCACGGTTTGGTGGAGAATCAAAAGGCTCGTCTGACATTTGTGTTCTACTACTTGATCCATCTTGTGAATAGCGCTTCATTCAATAGCTCACGTCACTTCCATGGACGACAGGGTTTTAACGCCATGAATGTCTTTCAATGTTACTTTGTGGATCCCGTTTGCACATATCAAATAGATTTCGACCATTCTTGATATGAGCCGAAATACTCATCCACTGGTCCCTTGGTCCTATGTATAAACACTAACAAAGGCAAGTGGGTTAGCTTGAACGTAAACTTCAGAGACACTGACATCGGGGTCGTAACTAGTGCAAACTTTGCATGAGTTTTACCATGTCCGTCGAGGTATATCTAAAATGAATAACTTATAATTTCCTCTAGACATCCCAATTACATGATATGCTTGTATGTCTATATCCTATTATGTCGAGTTTTATTACGACCATGGCTACTACGTTGTTAATGGATGCACGTTTTCTATTATTTGTGGAGCGGGGGGGGGGTAGCAAGATTGAATTTTCTTTAGTGCCTCTAATGACAAAGATGTTAAAACGTCAATCAGTTCTGCGTACGCTACAAACAGTTGTCTCTGCCGAGTAAGGAATGGGATTTGAAAAATTGCTCTGAAGTTCGTGTGCTACTTGCAATTTACAGTGTAGGCAGACCAGGCAGACTTATCAAGTGGGGGTAAAATAGGGTAATCAAAAGAACGGCGGAATAGAAACCATTGGTGTCCGTCTTATCGGATACCTTATCTGTGAAGATATTGACGGCCAAACTCAGTGAGTCTGTTGACATAATCGCGAAGAGTCATTCAAGTTCCCGATCCTACGGACCAGATTGATCTTATTATGGAGGAATTTCAATACAGGCTGCGATACTCATGAATGACCGGTCAATCCTTCATGAAACAACCCTGTCGACAACTTCACCGCTAAGTGTAGCGCTCCCTTTTGAAAAGGGCTAGCTAAAAATTCTGCGGAACTGTGATAGCTGTTATCAGTTGTGAGTGGTGCACAGTTCACATTAACCAAAATCCTGCTACTTATTAGTAACCAAAATACCACTTCTGTGGTGTCAGCTTGTTGAGAGCTCTTAATCTGGGAGTCTTGGACTAGACTTAACTGTTATTCGGTCTACCGTCGAAACGACATGACAATGTGAACAAACTACTCTGGCTGAACGTTTGTATGTGACTCCTTGATATTGTTTAACAGAAGATCAGTAACACAGCGATCAAAACCGTTCCATTTCTGTTTTCATCTGCGCGTACACCCGGTTCACCGATGTCAGTAACTGAAGTGTGGTTTTGGTATTTGTTCCTGTACTCTTTATCTATTGCTTTTGGACTGATTTATTTATTTTCATGTTGATTGTTTTAAATAGCGTTGAATTCTTACCTAGTTCACCCTACCTGCAGAATTCTCTTTGTTGGAAGAGGACTCTTATCAGTATTGACTATTAACGAGTGTTCTCCAATTGTAGCCTCTCAAGTTATTGAGCACATGTAAAATGACCGACAACTTCTAATGCTTTTTATAGTCGTTAACAAAAATCGCTTGTCCCAGGCTGCTTCATGCTTCTGTTCTACCCACTTCTGGTTACTGGCTGGAGTTCAGTCGTCCCGATGATAGTCTGCTAGTTCTCCCACTTGTGCCGGAATCGTCCAAGAAGGAAATGTAAGTTTATCTGAACTGAAAGGATGTGTCCTTCGTAAGTGTTGAAAGATTATGAACTTATCCACAACGATAGGAAGACAAAGGCTAGAGAACGTTTTAGTAATTGTATGAAAAGGTAGAAATGTGTCGTACAATGAAGTGATTGAAATTTGCTAGATCCTATCTATTTTAAGGATGCCTGTAAATTTTACACAAATATCAAGTCGGTTTGCAAGTTATGGAGGTGTACAATGTGCTCTGCTGGTATCTTTTCATACCTCTACGTTCTCGGATCAGTTATACCAAATGTGATAGTTTGGGGTGGTGCATGGAATGGTCAGTGTAATCATCGAGTCAAATCGGTGTAATGAAGTGTATTATACACCAGGAAAAGTAAACTTTTGGGGTTTTGCGTGCTCATTTTCAACAAATAAAAATTGCCTCATTGAACTTGCTTCGCGCAGTAAACATGATCACAACAAAATCCATAGACGGTTTATCAAACGGATGCGATCGAAAAACTATTGACTCACTTTCGTAGTTAATTGAAAGATTAGTAGGTTTGGTTTGTGCATAAATTGAGCTGAATAGGGAATTACAGGTGTGGGTAAAAAGTGTTTATATCCGGATCTCGTTGTTTACGCAAAAAAATATTTAGGGAGATCTAGTCAGATACATTGAGTTATTTCAGATAGGATTTCTGCTGGAAAGCAATGACCTTAACGAACTTGTCCCGCAGAATACTATCACAACGATACGCTAGATGCTTTAGGAATTCGGCAAAATATAGTCGGCTTTGACGACAAGCCGGGGAAACCAAATGACGAATAGTACAAATGGGGGACAGCGCAAACACCAGATTGGTTAAGCGATGCGGAAGAAAGCGAACGTGTAATCGTCAGACCTGAATGCTAGTTTTCTTGGCACCTTTATAAGCACTAAGTGGTCACATCATGCGACTAGCTCTTAGTCACTCAACAAAACAAGGACGAGGTAAAGGTTCGTTATCTGCGTATCGGTTGTACTAAGACTATCGGGTCGTGAGCAACTTAATAATTTCGGTGAGCTGTTCACTAGAGCGCGAGAAGAAAATCGAGTGAAATGTATGACGTAACATTTCATAATATTTGTTTGCTTGGTTAAGAACGTGTCATTATGCACTAGGATGGGTTCTGTATAGAATGAGAACAAAAGCGGAGAAAGGTCGCACTCTGGAAAACATCAGAACTCGTGAGATATAAGGATGAGACTTGCCTTTTAAATTGGGTGAATTGGTTACACGTAGTAAAACGATCGGTTGTGAATTGAGTGCCAGACTAGTTCAGAATTGGAAGTAGTGTCTCCCTATTAGTGATACTTAATTGTTATTCTAAAAATATACCTGAACAATTCTAACTTCTCACAAGCGATGATAAGATTGACTGAACTAGAATGCCGATAATGGAAGACAATGAGCAAAGGTAGGCAGGACGATTATAATCCGTGATGTTAATACTATTATCCGTGGAATACAAACACTTTCGAGTAATCTGTTCGGCCGATTCATTTTATATACGTAATCTCTCAAACCTGTGAAGCATACTCCGTAACACTTGGATCTGGGCCACTAAGTAGAAAGTACAAAAGATTCCTCGGTTCCGCGTCAGATTTTGGCGAATCTGCTGAGAAAAATATGCATTTTGACAATTTTAAGTAGCCGTCTATAATGCACATTGAGGCGCATTATCTTGCGAAATAATGACATGCACCAGTCAGTTTTATATCATTTTTTTACATTAGTGCACATATGAATGAACGCACTTCTGTTCATGGTGTCTCTTTTTGTGAACCAATCTGTAATTTATTGATGTTTGGTGGTGGACCAGAACACACCTTTTTGGTGGATGACGTGTTTCTTGCTGGTTGTTTAACCCTCCTGTTAAAAGACTTTCCACCGATCCGTGAGTTCATAAATGACCATTTTGGAACGTTGTTCTTGAGTGATCATGTCTTTCACAAAGTAAATCGACCACCGAAAATAATGCATACTGTTTAAACTCTTTAATTTGAGCTTTATCCCTGTAGTTTTTTTTCTACAGCAGCCAGGGACTAAAATAGAACCACTTGCACTGTTTCGTTTCCTTGGGGAACTCAATAATTTCCTACAGTAGATTGTATAGTATCGCCATTTTGATTGCAAACACCTTCTTCTGTCTCCAATATGTTCATGTGAGACAGTTTAAATCCTTCCACCGCTAAAATGATGGCTTTATGTACTTCATCATTCTTCACCACAGCGAACAATGATGATTTTTCATGACGTGTTATTCTATTTTTATTCGTAAGCTGTCTTGATTTGTGTCATTATACTCACATATTTGTGAAGAGTTGAAATTGCAAATAGCTGATTCAAATCGTATGCGAGTACAATAGACTAATTGGACTTATATACAAAACTGAAATAAGTTAATACAGAATGGTAATGGCAATGGAAACTGTGGAGATGAGAGCCGAACTGGATGGTGACTTTTGTGTTTGTACGTATGCCGTTTTTATTTGGAATACTTGACCGGCTTATGATAATGTATTAATCAGAGGAATGAGTGAGTTGGGTTAAGACTGTTTACTTATAAGTAGCCACTCGAGGTGTAGAGCCAGTATGAATTTCTTTTAAGCCCATAGCTTGGATTGTACGATTTGACTGCGATCGTCTCTGTCGTCGATGGCACTCCCTGTCTGACACCTCAAGAGTGGACACGGAGTAAGCTGTGGACAATTTTGAAAGCTATGTCAACCGTAATTTGATGACCCGTGTCGATGAAATGCGATCCGATTGCACTTGAGATGAGTTTCTTTACACCATTACGAAGCTATTTAGAAAGGTGTTCATGGATCCTGTCTAATAGTCACCGAGTGGTTTTTTCAAGTTTTGACAAAAGCAGGTGAGACAATAAATACGGAATGATGAAGAAAACCTTGACAAACTAGTTTTAAGACATGACAACCATACCGGTCGGCTTTTAAAGAAAATTAGCGTCTGTGCAATATGATAGATCTTGACCAGTGAAGCCGTCAACTTACAATGGATCAGTTCACTAGTTGAAACGCATTCAGATGACAAATAGCTGAAATGGGCTTTTTCGCTGCTGTTTCCTTCACTGGTTAAGTATTTTCTAATCTCATATTCTTGTCTGCAAATCTAAATATTTACTCTGACTCACTGCTTCTCGGATTTATTGTAGTTCGTTTCCCGTGGTATCTGGCGTATGTAACTTTCTCGTCATATCGGTTAAATCACATAGCAAATTTCGTTTCTGCCTAAATGGAATAAGACTCAGAAATTTGGCGTTTTGTCCATTCCATGTCTTTTTCTTGTGAATGGACCTTTGAATGAGTTCGTTCATTTTGCGATGCACTGCTATATCAAGAAAAGATGATGCACCTTCTTTCTCTACCTCCGGAATTAACCGTATCTTCGGGCACACACGATTAGACATTAACAGAAGGCTCTGCTTGTTGGTCGGGTCTCTGATCACTGCGCCATTAACATCACATTAGGCACGAGTCTGGTGCTTCTTTTCGAAAGGGGCTGACTGGAAAGTTTATGCGAATGTGACGTCTACGATCCATTGTAACTGATGATCAGCTTGAAATTACCCAAATCTACGACTACTTATCAACCATCTAGTGATTCTTAATGTCGAACGTGTCGACGGAATTCACAAGCACAGATTTGCCTTTCAGACTAAATAGAGTTATTCTTGCTCTGAATGGGTTTAAAATTTTACATGAGTCCAGTGAACCCCTTGCAATTGTGTGTATATGTTGTGAACCATCGAAAATGACTAGTTTTGTTGTGACCGCAAAAGGCGCTTGGTCCGCAAATTCGTTTACTGCGCGAACTCCCGTACAGGTCATGCTAAAAATGAAACCACAGACGCGACCACTCATTTGCACGTCAGATGTAAAATTCACATACATTAAGAGACAGTACGTTGGTGGAAGTTTTCACACAGCACGTACATACTATTCCAATAGTCTCTTCTGGTCCATCGTCTTCCTGGCGTCGGGAGCTTGCCGTTTTGTTTCTGAATATCGCCTGTGAGCTACATACTACTGAGTAGTATACTACTTATAGCGAAATGGCCTGTTATACAACAGTTGCAACCTTGACTTTTCATACATTTATTTCTTGTCAGTTTTTCTGTTTAACATCAAGCTTTCGAAACAACAGCTAACAGTTTTGAATAATCCTAAGGATAAGACCACAGTTGATCCAAATTCACTTGAACAAAATAAAAGTTGAAAGTTTTATTTTATGAACTCTGTTATCCTACTTCGTAAAAGATAATTTTTATCTCACTTTGGCCTGGTAAAATATAGTGAAAAATGAAAATGAAATCTGATTCCCAAAAGATATGCCAACGCTTTTAACTCATCTTTAGGCACACACCGCTTTCCGTTGATCCAGAAAAATCTGCTCAGACATTTATCGTTATTTCCTCATCTCGTCGTTCACTGTGATTTTTACTGATTACATTGCGGAAAAATTGAACATTCCAACACAATCCAGATCAAGTATTTGAGTTCGTGTTTAGCCTTCATGGTAATTCAACACAGTGTTGGGAAGGTGTGTACTGATTTCCATTTTATTCGGGTTCAGAGTTGAATACAACTAGTCCAGTTATTCATTACTAAGTGTGTTCAGCATAGCTGAGCTAAGCTTTCGCCGCGTAATTCATTCAGTTTTACGCACAAGCTAGCGCCCTTCACAGTTATAGGGTTTTGAATTAAGTCTCGGGTTTCCCCAGGTTGTAAACTATTAATCAACTTAGGTAATGTTCAATGCAAGAAGATGAACAGACGCTGGTACTTTCAAGGATCACATAGTCTTTTCGCCCATCTCAGACAACTCTGAAACCGTCCTTAAGAGTAGTGTTTGCCGGCGGCTGAGAAAAGTGGCTATTCAACATGCGGAGCGCAGACCGTCTTCGTGTAGTCGGTTACTGGGTCCCATCTCATAAACTGACAACACCAGTAAGTGGGCAAAGACAGTGTTAGAAGGCAGATATTTGGCAGTGAAGGTCACTCAAATTCACTCTCTCAATATCTGTGATGCATCAATCTAGATGTTCCTTTAGGTATCGAACGTAATAACTATTTGGCTTCCAAATCAGACACTGTTGCATTGTTACTGTCGATTGGCTGGTGCTTCTGGATAAACAAACAAGGCTTTCGTATGGTAAAATGAAGATAGTTATCAGTAGATTCACCACTATACTTCGAATAGGTCTGTCACGCAATGGCTCAATAAATCATAAAACTATTGGATGAACACACTGAGGTGATGGGTGAACGAATTTGCCGACGTAAATCTCGTCACGTTTTCGATGAAGTCACGGTAGTTACTGAAGCAAAGCACTGAAAGCTGTAGGGACAAGCTATCCAGAAGATGATAGCTTACTCGCATTTGCAGTTAGATCGGTTGTTCGTAGACTATTAGTATCCTGAAATCGAACGGTTGTAATCAGACTTAAGGTTTGTGTGCATAACTTCTCATTTCCCCCTCTGTTGTCTGCACTTCTTATATCACAGTTGGATTACAGCTACGTATCATCAAGCACTGTTGTAATGCTGTTGACGAATATGATAGAAACGTTCGGATGGGTCGAGTTGTCAGTAGCAATGTGCACATCCACCCGATCATTCTGGACATTTCATCAAACTAGTATACCCATTAGGATTTTTAGAACACAATTATTAGGCACTTCAAACACACCCAGAAAATTTCGTCCACGTTTTGATAGCTTGTGCTTTGAGGGTTCATTTTTCTACATAAATATGCCCCATATGTATGTACGTTGACGGATAAATGGGGGCATCTTAATGTGCACTTCATTTTAACAGGCAGGCTGTCAACACGATGACGAGTGACCTCAAGAATGATTTGTGAAAGTTGTAAAAATTTGTATTGTAACTAATTTCTCACGAAATAAATGAGAAAATTGTCTTGTCTTCTTAAAAACCTGTTAAAAGATATCCGTTGCGATCAGTTACGGATGGTCCTTGTGGACCTATAGGTATTACATGACTACTCAACCAATCATGTTCTGATCAAGTTCATTTCTCACTTCCAGCTAGCTGATTGTGCCCATTTTTCCATGACTCCTGCATATTTTGTTTAACATACCCTGCTCAAAGTCTTATCAGCTGGAACTGGTTGTCTGTCCTGTGTAAACGGACTCGTTTAGAATTGTACTGTCGAGGCCACCCGATTTTCTGATTCTGGAACCAAAGGCTGACTGTCTATACAGTTCTGGTCACCGTTATAATAGTATACATGAAAGAAATAACTTCATCAGAAAGGCTTAAACTCTGTGGATAACTTTAACTCGATTGACCCTGCTGACAATTGTGAAATTCATGCCATATAAATGAATGTAATGTCATATATTTCACATTTAGCTGCACAATATACCACGCGTTTACTTGGGAAATCAACTCGGTGCTATATCAATCTTGAGTCTATCACTAGCAGAAAACAGGCTGCACCATTGGTAGTACACTAAGGTTAAGAGAAGGGAAAATAGCGCAAATCAGTAAGGGAGGTATTTACACCAAGGTGACTAAACCATCGTGATTCTTGTCGTTCACTTGGTCTTTACTGTGGATAAATGTCTGATGAACTCCTGTATTGGTCTTCTACATCAATTAGGCGTTCACGTTTTTTCATTCCTATCCATTAGATCACCTCCGCCGGATTCTATGGCCTGCATTCGGACTGGTCACACCGGATTTGGGGTGCACTTTTGGGTCTCAGTTGACCACGGACTCGACCCAACTGATTCCGGTATATCCCAAGGTGACCACACCTCTGCCCAACGACACTGCCTGATGCGGATGCTCACTACCGCCGGAAACGGTTTAGAAATCTTCTTCACTTCACACGGCTATCTAGTTGTGGCCGTTTACCACTCGGGGGAGTGTCAATTTGTGACTGTAAGTATCGTGTGAATGGATTCATGAGCGAGTTATGATTGTTTATTTCAGACTTGATACTTAACTTTTCAAGGCTACTGTGCTGTATAACAAACTTAAAGGAGTTACGTGATTGTCGTAGGAGCGAATTGACCTAAACAATTCACTTGGGACACTTTCAAGTTCGGCAGCTTCTGACCTCTCGTTGATCATTCTCAATCGTTCGCACTTAGTTGGGTTTACCATTGTTTGGATTCATCGGATAAAGCTGAGATACATACATGTAGCCACGAAAGACAACTCACGTTTATACAGTAAACGAAATGACTGGTGATGATGAGAATAATTAGCATATAGATACCTAGGCCTTACAAACAGACAACTCAGTTTTTATTGCACGCAGGGCACTTTAAAAATTGGCTTCCCTATGCTTTTCAGCTTGTCACTGCAGTAGTGATTTTTATTCCGCAGTCAGCAATAACGCCATTGATGTGGACTGGCCGTCACCTCCTAACGATCTCTAACTGCAAAGTCTGTGCGTCTCAAAGGCCTAAATCAGAGTAACTACCACGACCCATGGTGACTAACCAGTTGATAATTGCTCTCAATTCTCAACTTGTAGACACACCTCAACTTAGTCTATTACTGTATCATCAGAGATAGTTTGGTGTGACAGACCATCAGTTAGCGTGCTGTATACATCAACTATCTTAAGTTATGCATCCATAAACATTGCACTATCGAATTCATTTGATCCGATCTAAAAAGTGCCACTTTCAATCTCATTGTTTCTTGCTTGTCGGAACTATTTGATACATATGACTGAACACAGATTTAGTTGATGGTTTAAAACCTACAGTTGAGGCGTTACATTTCAAAGTTGTAGTAGATCATACTCATTGCCCTACACCTGTACCATTAGACTACTTGAAAATGTTTCGTTGTTAGAGCAGTAGGGATTTGATCTGGCAAAAACCACTCGGTTATTAACATTAGCTTTCTGTTTCATTCTGCATACAACGTTGCTGTTTATGTATTTTTCTAGGTAAAAGGGTGTGTAAACAAATTACGTGACTTCAAAACCAAAGCTTACACAGATGTACAATAAGCTGATAAAACGCAACTACTTTCTAAAGTCTACTAGCTATGAATGGTTGTCAAGGTTCCAGGTGAGACATCTCTACGAGACGATATCAACGAGTCATTGATAAGTTAGTACAAAAGATCACACTTGTTGTGATGTAGAGTCCAGTTGACTGTGAATATTTGTTCCGTGGAAGAAGATGAAGTGGCCACTACACCTTAGAATTTGCCACTTTCGCTATGCATTCATTGAACGTTCCGTAATTGTCCACTTTCTACGTTGATGATGCAATCCCTTCATGAAGAAGTTGACATGCCGATGTTGAGAGCATATGGTATAGCTTGCCATATATTATTCACACACACCCAGTGTATTTTTAAAGTCCTGATGAGAATGACCAAAATCAGATGTTGAAATATTCTAATAGACGGTAAGCGCATTTGCGTTTATGCATCCTGCATTTTTACAAAGGCAAGGTTATTAAACTAGAATTGCCAGAAAAGTATTTTGACATACTTCTCTAGACGAATCACTCATCGGGACCCATTTTCATCGTGACTGTTCGCTTTGGAGAGGAGTACTTTAGATGACAATGTTGTCATAAAACTCCATTTAGTCTTCCAACTTACATGGTTCTTTCACTGTCCTCTAGGATGACGAACAAAAACGACTGAAAGTTTATTAATATAGAATTTCTTTCACCTTCAGGTATGTGGACCGGAACTGTTGAAACCTATTCAATGGTATTCGCTGGCTGTGGTGTTCTCTTTGTCACGTCGTTTGTTTATTAATAAACATCAGTTGAATGTGTATTTGAATGGGATTCGATGCTTTTCCGGAGAACTGAAATTGCCGCAAATCAACAGAGTGAGTGGCTCACAGTGTCTATGTTTACTGAAGCTAATCATATTTTAATCATTGTAAGTAAAGTCATATTTTAGTTGTTGAAGATGTAAACCAATGCTTCATTTTTGTTAAGAATGTGATATTCAAAGCTGACAGGACTAACTTAGGCTTACATCCTGAATGAAAAGCGTTTTCTGACAAGTTTGTTTGAGTCTATTTTTGTGGTCTAATTAACGATAATGTATAAGCTTTTTAAAAAAAAGCTCAAAAACGTTTGAGCATACTATTCATTGTGATATAGACATTTATTCAATAACATGCTGTCGTTTACACCTGTGTATCAAAACGGTTATCCCTAGCCTAGCGTGCGAATTAAAGCAAAACTGTTTGTAACTCCCTCATCACCCTGGCAGTGATGAAGACTCGATAGGTGGTTGAAATATTCTACTGTGCCTACCACAATCTGGTTTCATTCATTGAATCTTGGCAGGCAGCCTCCAGTGGAGTTAGCCATTACTATATCGATTTACAACCATTTTATCAACTGTGACATACTTTTCCACAGCCAGCATGCAGTATCGAACCAAACACTAACGTTTCTCAGCACGACAACTCGGTGTGGAATTAATAGGCAGTCTATCATATGAGATGCCCTAGGTCAGTTACACCTAGCCAGGGTTACGATGTGTTGATTAAGTTGCACTCCAATAATTCACTTCAGGTATACCATTTATTAAGGACAAAATAAAGAGGATGAAATATTCGTGTGACTTGGTCGTATAGTCAGAGAAATGACGTCCGTAAAATGGTATGAACTGTGTAAGGTGTCCTGTTATGGAAGATTTCACTGATAAATATATTCCGTTTGAAATGAGATACATCGTGGTCCTAACTTTTACACACTTATTTAGTCTAATACTAATACATCTATGTTTTTAAAATAGTGCATAGCCCACCAATGACTTTATTGGTCTGCCTGAGATTGTAGATTCTGCTTAGCTACGGTTACAATTGCATAGGGTGACAAGCATTTAATGTGTCGTAATGTCCCACGTTCGTTATCAAGACGAAATGCGTAAGATCGGTCGATTCGTTCAAACTCTGCTCTCCTGGGCTATAGAGACAAGCAGGAAGTCGATCAAAGAATGTCCGAACTGAGGTGAGCTTTGTGAACTACTACACCGTAAACACTAGTAATGTATTCATAATTGAGACATACCAGTGGGGTTTATGAGAAAACCTTCTTAGACCGGATAGACTGAAAAATACTGTTCCTACAATTTCGGGTTTTTGTAAATCTTTTTGGTTTCACTCATACAGTATATCAAACGCGAAGAATTATTTAGATGTGTGTTTTTCACATTTATCCGGTAACCACTATAAATTTTACTTAGAAGATCTATTGTTAGTACTATTGATCGGATATGGCTTGCACATGTCGGTATTCATTTACAATTTCGTTAACATGAGCCAATTTTGGAGATATCTATTCAGTTCAAGTACATTTCGTTTGGAACTGAAAGTATTTATAGAATTATGCCTTCCATCGAGCTGGTCGGATGACTTGAGCACTACCCACAAGCTAATGTAGTTACGCGTTTGAATGCGGTACGTCGATTTTACTTATTATGAAATCACTAAACGTTTAACTGACAAAATGCATGTTGGCAGATTGGCACAATTGTTCATTACAGATATTCCAAATATTCCATTGATAAGAGAAGAAATTCAGATCGTCTACTGGCTAAATTTTTAGAAATCGGTCAAGGACAGTGAGAATACAAATAACGATCGCCTGCCTAGCCTTGACTACAATTATCTGAAAATGCCACTGTACCTCTCAGGACCTAAAATTAATGACACAACTTCAAGCGATTATACGGAGCGATAATCCCTGTTGACTAGTGCTCAAATACTTCGTGTATACTGTTTTGCGATTACCTTGCTCAGCATATGGAAGAAAAGCTCTTTCGATTACTTCGTTGTTCTTTTGTCTTCAGTTGACATTATATATGTGGAATAATCCATGATTTTACTTGGTAGGGTAATCATCCTGACAGGGGAATACACGATAATCAATCAAAAATTGAGAGGAAATCTTAACCAGCTTTATAATTAATTTTACTTGTTAGTTGTTTTTACATTACTCTCTCATTCACCTTTTAGGATCTCTGTATTTTTCACATCGGTGGATGTCCGATTTGGGTGGATCAGATCACTTATTGTCAACTACTCAAGCGGTTAAAAATCAAGCCAGGTGGTGGTCGACACAAACCATTCAACTCACTTCTGCCACTAATCTCTGGACAACCGCCTGATCACAACACAAAGATTTCTGAAATAGGCAATTATGAAATTGGTGCAGTGCAAAAAATTCAGTTGGGTGAAGAAAAATCTGTTTGGGGCGACTTATGTGCATTTCGCGGTCAACTGGTTTCAGTGGCAGTGTTTAACGAGGCTCCGTTGGAAAGTACTTGGAACGCACTGGCTGCAAAAGGTAAAAGAGGTTTTTAATTTCTATTCTGATGCACCCCTGTTCTCAACATTAACTTATTTGAACCCACACCTGTCCGCCCACCTATTCAATCATGCATCGATCATTTTTATATTGACAATCAGCGGATAGTATTATGTCTAATTTTTGTGTAGTAATGATAATAATCGCCTTACTAAGGACAGTCCTCTGTTTAAGCTAGAACAGTTACCATCAGGTTGTCCACAGCTTGTAACCAGACAACTGAGTTACAGTTAAGAGTGGACCAGTAACTTTCCGTCTTCCCTTATTATCTTTAATTTACAAACAACTAGCCAACCACCAACAAAATCTATTCCACTGGGCCAAAATAACTGCAGTTACCCCTAGCGTTTCTGGTCAAGAACAAAGTGGATCACAAGACCTCCAAGTTAAATGGTGACTGTCTTTTTTTATTTCTCTTTAACAAGTCATCATTTGACCACCATGAATTGTATGCTGGTAAACTTGGAGTTGATATTGAACACCAATACCTGGGTAACTGGATAAAACTAGCTGGCCACCACCGGACACGTTTTCAGACTACGGATTGGGATGGGGCCGTCCATGTGAAGGCAAACTGTGAAATAAGCAGGGTTTTTCAACCTACTAAACAGTCGCGAACAATGATTCTAATGAATTCACAGTTGACAGACGGATTTCCTATGAAATACGATTTAAGCACTTTAACGGTACTACGACATGGTGTAACACAGAAGGGTTTTAGATCATCCAACGGAAGTACAGGGGCTTCCGAGCAGCATACCGTCCGTCTGACGTGCTGTCCGTATGGGGTACAAACATCTCCGGTCTCCGCTAACCATGGATACATCTTGAAGAAAGCGTATAAATCACCTTAGTGATCACCGTCTTCAACGGATAAGCAGGGTGTACCGAGTATTTTGGATGGCCTGACTCCATCCGAAGGGCGTATGAACCAACTTGGTCATCGCCCTCTGGAAACAAGACACAGGTGTCGTAGCAACCTTGTCTGTTATGGGCTTCATGGCTTGGCAAATCTACTACGCCAGATTCATCTTCCTCAGTGAACCGTTGAACTACTGAGCTGTTTCTGTCGCAACTCCTTGCAGGGCGCGTTGAGTATCCGGGATGGATGGATCCCATCCGAAAGGCATATGAACCGAACCACTACTGGTCACTGTGTTCCATTAGACTTCGAACTCCGTACTTCGCCTAGCCACCTAGTGATTTAGCCTTCTTTCGAACCAAAGGTTTCGGGTAGTGCTCCCCAGGTCATCCCTCATCTTCGGCCTGGACAGCCGAGAAGTATTCCTCCCCCACAACCATGAGTATATGAACGTATGTTAATTAGGGATTTCGTCGTATGCTCCAGTCGTAACTCTTTGATCGATGTGTCGGAGTGCAGCTTACTCACAATATCACATTCTTTTGCACCAGACCATTCAGTTTTAGTTTACCCTCCCTCGTTAAACAAATCTTTACTTAGTGGCTCCTCAATCTTGTTTTCAGATACACACCGGAGGCTTACCTCAATTGCTGCCCCCGACGGAAGTTATGATTAGATTGGTAGTGTGCCAAGCATCAATATGTTCGCCTGACGGACGCAAGCATCTGCTCGTCCCCGAACACCATTTAAGCTTGTCAGATGCAATGTTAGGACACTTATGCAGATGGGTCCACAAGAAGCTCTCGCATGTACTCCGGAGTCACTTGTCATCGTTATCTGCAGTCTGGTTGAAACACAGCTTCAGGACTCTAGCCCAGTGCTACAACTTCATCCTTCGCCAGCCGCTCCACTACGCGCGTACAGTGTGTGCCTGTTTAAATATTTGCAGTTCAAAACACTGGCCAAACTGGTGTTGGAGTTGGCTTGAGCGCATACGCAGAGAAGACGCCGCTTAACTGGATAATCGTAAACAGCCTTCTTTACTCTGTTAGACTGAGAGGCACGGTTGCAACATTGAGAGGCGTCCATCACAAACACGGTCTGTTTATTGTTGCGGCATATGCCCCTACAAGCTGCGGTTCATCTGCAAACCGCTGATATTCAGTGCGATCATTTGAACTTGTCGGGATATCCTGTTCAGCAGCTGGTATGATTCCGTTCGTATGGCTGCTTGTTTGGAACTCTGGAAGCAACTGATAGACAATCGCGAGGCCTGGCGGGCACAACACACTATCGAGATGGAACAAAATGCTGTTAATTGGAGCTTTCAGAAGCTTTTCTGTTTCATCCAAACAACGGGTAACAGGAAGCCGGGCTTGATGCAGATAATCTGCAAAGCGAATGGTGAACCGATTTATAACCTGAAACTACACTTAGGACGTTGTACTGAACAATTCTAATGGCAGTTCAGCTGGCCACTTGTAATGTTGACTACGCCTTCGGACTGTCCTATGCTCACTGGTGTATTAAAATTTATCTTCTGTGGGAAACAGAAATCTCACTAAAAGTAAAATTTCTGGAACTCCACATGGTACCCAGCCCAGAAAAACACTTGTCTGAAATTCTGGGTTCATGCAGTCGTTCCCAATGATTTTGAGTGTAGCTGACATCGGCTCCACTTTCATAAGTGGCCCTCTCTTTTCGTGTGCAAATCTACGAGAGACTAACTCGATCCCTTATTACGTCAACGTTGTTTGCAGCCACTGCTCTTCGTTGACAGAGCGAAAGGTGCGAGCAGCTTATGTTTGAGGGGCAAGCTGGATTTTTCCCCGTCGTGGCTGCAATAATCACATCTTCACACTTCACCGGGTGCTTGAACTCCGCCATCCATATAGTACTTTGACAAGTTTTATTTTTTTGGAGATCAGAAGAGTCCTACGTTTAGTTGACAGAGCTACACGCTGGGATTGTCTGTCGAAGTGGGGGACCGGGGAATTACGTCAACATCCTGAAAGCAGGTTACTATCAGACATCTGACCGGGTTAAGACTTACGGCAGCGTATCGCCAACATTTTTCATCTTAAGTGGGTTGTGTCAGTGTTGTCCAGCCTCCTCTTTCCTACTCAATTTCATAGTTGACGTGGCCCTAGTGTGTGCCCTGACAGACTGTGAATATGATGGTGTGGAACTGTTACCAGGCATTCGATTTCGAGGCACAGTATATGCGGGCGATGTCGCCCTAATCTATGAAGGTTCACAGGCAGGCCAGAACATCTTAGACAGACTAGAGGCTTCAGTTTACCAGTTTGGTATGTATTTGTTAGGCGCAAGGTGCTGTTACAAGATTGACGGAAGTCTGCGCCTGCTGTTGGAGACAGTCGAGAAGTTCACGTACTTTGAGGGTTGTATCAACGTCGATAAAATGTCTGATGAGCTCACCAATCACAAAGCAAAGGCTCTGTCGACGTTTGTCAACTTATGCCATCTGTGGCGTCAGGATTATTTAAGTCTTTCTATGGAAGGCTGGATGTACGATGCCACTATGAGGGCGGTCCAATCAAATGGATGTGAAACCTGGTGCATCCTCTCGGAGGATGTTCACGGAATATTAGTCTTAGACTGTCGATGTCTCCGAAATATTAGCCACGTGTGGTGGGAATATCGTGTCATCAGTGGAGAAGTCCGTCGACGTATCTTCTGAACGGACAGACTCTGTCGATTCATGAGCAGATCTATCTCGTCTCACAAGCTTCGTTAGTTTGACCACATCTTACGAATGCCAGCTCACCGTTTGATACATCGTGTTATGTTTACATACAATGGGTTACGTTAGAAGCAGCAGTCTGGTGGCTAGCGTATGAAACGAGTTTAGGGTATGATGGTCCTCACACTGAAGCTCGCTTCGATATGACGCTGTGGGTGCTGGCTGAGGCCTGAAGGACAATGGATACCTTTAGTTGAGGACGTTGTCTGATACAGCGAAGAGTGGAAATCAATGACACTCGTGTTGCGAACCACTTTGTGCTTCAGTATAATTTATTTTCTCTCTCACCACACCCTTCTCTTTCCTTACCTTACATAGTGCCTTTTTCCTCCTCTCATATATTGCAATGCGTTTGCCACTCAATGTCGTTCCGTATCAAATATGTATTGATATCGGACGCAAAACATGATAATTGGTGATTATCATTCTTAATGCATGGCCTAACAACTATAACCAGTTTGTTTCTAAAGCTTGTATTGGTGAACATTCTAGTGACTGCGGTCATATCTGACTCTGTTGGTTGATCGCCGTTTGATGTCATCCAGGACATGCGACTAAATCACAGCATCCATGTTAACCAATGATTCTCGGTGTTTGCGCTTCATGTGTTTCACAGAAGCAAAGGTAAACTGTTGTGTCAGTTTCATCAAAATGCAACGGCTAGATTTAAGTAGGGCACCCTATGGACGCTAAAATGACGCAAGTGGAGAAGTGTCATGCTTCCGGAAGTAATAACTCCAATTTCCTCTCCCACAACACTTTCTTCCAACCTGCAACTCCCTAATTACGTGAACCAGTCGATGTTCTTCGTAACTTCATTTTCCGATTTAGTACTAAAGTTACTATCACAGTATAGGAGCCGCATTTTACACTATCAAAAATGTCACTGGTTTATTAGTTTTATAAACACTGTTGCAGAAGATACAAAGGATGACAAAACTTTGCATTTTCGGTATCACATTTTGATCAAAGTCGAGAGTACGGTATGGCGCAAAGCGACCCCACACAACAGCTAGCCGCTTGCACACCACGGAACCATGTGCACACCCTCATGCCCAGGCAAACGCTTGCACACAAACGTAGGCTCGAACACACAACCCAGTGTGAACACGAATGCACACAAACAGTCACACGCGCGAGTGATTGACAGTGTGGATCCGTTTTACATGTGTGCTTGCTGGGAGTTGCGCTACGGGACTGCAATATCAATGTTGTTGTGAGCAACCTTGGTTTTTTACCAAGTTCAACGACCATCGTTTAAGCTACCGTGTTCTGTTCAGTTCTGGCAGTATGATTATTGAAAACTGGGTAATCTGGTTCGATTTCGGTGTGGTCCGAATTATTCTCGGGATCGTGATCACCTGCTTCTCACACTAAGTCAGTAGTTGAAGGATGAAGAATGGTTATGATGTTAAATTGTCTAGTTGAAGCCTCTCTCGTGCAGTTGCGACCCTCTGTAAGTTTCTCTTTTCCCATCCTACAGATTCGGCAGGGATTGGTGATCATAGATACTTTAACTATATCCCTAGGTTGCTTTACTCACATCCAGATACCTAATAGTTGTGTGTAGGGTTGTGCATAAAGTCATCAACAGTTGTAGTAATTTCGCCAGGTGTTCTGTCCCCGTTCACGTTCATATTATCCTGCGAGGACAAAAAGTGTCTCAGGTCTAAGTCACCTATAGAGAACCTTCCACTTTGTATAATCTGTTTACAGTTGTACTGAAATACATTTGAACACGTCGAGGACGATACCTGGACTGTCTTACGCTAGTCTGCTGTGTGCAACTAACGTTCTGTTTTTGGCCTTCCAATCGAATCATGGACCTGGGTGTATGATGTGAGCTTATCTTAGGTGTTTACTTCTGTTGGTCATAGTTATTAGCTCGAATATGTGGGCAGACATGCACTTAATGTGCACTAAACCGTGGCTTTGTCACTGTGCCAGTTCAAAAAATATTTCAGCTTCCAAGCTGAAAACATCAGCATACTAGCACTTTTTGGGGCAACATTAGTATTCTGCATGAAACATTGTTATTAATGCTTGTCGGTTTAAAAAACTCAAGTTTCAAAATCCTTCATTTACCGTCTGTGGGTATATTAACAACAAAACGTTCTATCCGCTGAGATGTTCTACCTGAAGGATTTTTATTATGAAAGATTCAAGGCTAGACAAAAGTGTTCTTATGTTGGGAAATCTCTATCTCTCCCTCTGTAAGGAATTCTCTCTAAAACTTAGTATCTGTATGTAAAAAACAACTGCCTTCGAGCCGTGAAGTAGTCACCAGTCCGGTAACATAACGTGCTCATCGTATACGAATGAAGTAATCATTGCTTCGTAATGTTCTTTCTTTTGAGTTAATGGGTAACTCGTATTTGATGTTAGTAGGCTGACGCAACGATTGCGTGCTTTCGATCTGGTTACTCTAGGTTTGCTGGCTGATTGAACTCTTTCTGCCAGATGCCAAAATATTTCTGCTGCATGCTGTGGAAAATACTTACATACCAAGTTGCTCAGGTTACTGCACATTTTTAGGTTTGAATGCAGAACTTCAGGTTCTCTATGATGTTGATGTTTTTCCTCTCGCCGTTGCATGACCCTTAAAGCATGTATTTTGTTGATGTTGAGGTAACTATCTGTAGGTCTCGCTGACACGGCTTATACTCACTGGAGTAACTTCCGTTTTATTTTTCGACCACAACTTCGAGTAATTAGTGGGCAACCCAGTAGGTCAGGGTTTATTATGTTCGGTTGCTTTGTCGGTCAGGTTTGGGGTAGAATGAAGAGAGCCTGTCATTCACGCTCGGCTACACCTCGAGGCCCGTAGGACTGGCCCTAGTTCACAGTAATCACGAACTGTTAGTTGCCGAAGTGCTCAGTGTACGCAGACCGCTGGTCTGCACCTACTCTTAGGATGAATACCAAGGTATTTGTTTACCCTTTACTTAAATTGATATACGAATGTCGTGGAATTGATAATGACGTAAACAAATTGGAAACACGGTGTCGAACCTAAAGAGAAGTGGTTATTGTTGCCGGAGGTTGTCTATAGGGGTAAGGAGTAGCTTTTCAATGCCGTATGCTTCCCAAAGAATTTGCAGTCTGTTGCGTTAATATAGTGGAATAACTTTCGTAAGGTGAGTCACAGTTAGGTACAGAACTATTTGTGTTACTCATCACTGTTATTTCCTATTAGCTTTTTGTCTATGTGACTCATAACGTTGAACTTCGTGACCTCCACTCTATGGACTACTCGTTATTGATAACCCACAAAAAACTGAGGGTCTGGTCTTCTGTGCATCAGCGGGGTTTCAGTTTGCAGCAGGTGGATATGATGACAGGTATGTTGGCATTCTCTGTGTGTAATCGACTTCAGTACAATAATGGCTAGCATGAACACAAAAAAAGCTTAATAGATGAAATTTTGAAGTTTAAGCCATCATCAGTCTATGTGATCAATTCCTTATGGGAAAAATTATGTAGCTGACATTCTGGTTAAGCATAAAACAACACTCTTTGCTGGGTTTAAACATAAGCCTGTTCGATTCACTTATTTGAATGTAGCAAGCACTGACTCTATCTACCCATGACGATTTTGTCAGGTCCTTGCGATCTAACCTACCTGCTGGACTCGGAGGCGTATGCCAACAATTGCAAACTGGCTGTATACTATCATGCGAAAGCGGTGGACACACACCAATCTATATGCCCGGATCTTCTGGGTGAGAGTATTGGTGCACCAACTTTTCTAGGTACTTCACACTATGTGTCTCTCGCTCAAACGGACCCCCTTTACGAAACACCCGATGTTCACAATCAGAGCTCTGTCGGAGGGCTTGATTGGTACCGGCATACGATGTACAAATCAAAGTTGTTTGCCGGTATCCCCGGGACAGTTTTGGGTGCGCGTCGTTTCGAAGCAGTAAAAATGACGGTAAGCTATTCGTTCCTATTTGTAGGCTGTATCTTAAGAGCTAGGGCTGGGAGGGTGAATGGGAGACAGTGCGGGTTATCACACATGTATATGTCGATCGAGTTGAGGTTTACATCTGTCAATCGATTCAGGTCAGATCAAGTTGTGCTTAAAATTTTTACGGATCACTGACTTACTTTTTATTTTAATATCATCTGAAACATAGACCTTAATCATTTGGAAAGGGAGAAGAGCATTTTGACTTCTTGAGAGAGGTTAATTTTATGTTTGGACTGTCACCTGCAATTTTTGCAGTGAGAAGCGCCTTCAAACATCACCTTCAACGCACTTTTGTTTGAGATTCAAAACTTTTTCTGACAATCTTAGAGTATCATCTTCAGTGCCATCAATATTTCTCGGAAAACAGCCTTATGTTTTGCTGTTAGTCTATATTTGCATGCACACACATGCGTTGTCCAGTCTGAACATACAGACAAACAATCAGCGTTATTTTCAAATGTGGTGTGTTAGTCCAGTTTGCTCAGCATTACTGTATGATAAGTCCTTGTTGCTGTCAGTTGGCCTTTATACATGCGTTCATACTGATCTACGATCAATCAACCTCAGTGACAACCAAGGCATAAGGCATTGGTTCCAAGTCTCAGTAACCACTGTCACATCACATGAGAGTGGCACTGGATGTATCCGATCGGACTTAAGAGTATGGCTCACCATATCCAGGGTATACACAGTATCGGTTTACCCAAAACAAAATATTTTGGTAAACAACTATGTTAAAGAATTCGAGTACTAGCAGTAATTAGTTTTGCCTAATTATACTTAATAACGCTGTTTAGTTTTGTATGACGAACCCACTGATAAAGGATGTTGACCATATGATTTCTATTGGTATAAAAGAAAGAGGTTAGTGTTAAAAGAGAATAAACTATTCCAGTCCTACAGTTAACTTTTTTAAATCAACTTTGCGATGTTGGCTAACAGTAGTAATACGCCGACATTACACCACTGACCATTCTGTTACATCTGTACTAACAACACTGTCAAAGTCCAGTTTCTGAATTAACTCTACCCGATAGTCCATCAATTGAACTGACAATTTGTGTAACGCTCAGGTTTATCACAGCGATGGTCCGTCACACGGACACAGACAACAAATGCAATGGCAATATGTGGTAAATACGATATTTTTGAAACGGATGAGGACTACAATACCCAAGAATTTATTTCTACAGTTGCAGTCTTTTTCGTCTCATTGGCCTGTCTTTACATCTGCATAAAGAAAGGAATCATCATGTGACCGGAATCTCAACTGTAACTACCGTTGTTGGCGGAATCTCATTAGGGTTCTCTCGGCAGCTCTGCATGAGGCTACTTCGTTCATTGATATGTGCCTACCAATCTTTGGAAATTCTATTGTTTCACTGCGAAAGGCTTTTAGGGAGTTTGAAGACGTCATTTGTGTACAATTATTGCACTCATGCAGCTTGGCAAATGAGTGAAGTAAAATTTTACATTGACCGTTGAGGTCGATTTCAACAAGCGACCAAGGTCATAAGTTCGTCAATGTGTGACCTGGTAGCTGAAGTGTCTAAGTAGGAACCCGAACTCCTAAGTGAACGTTTGCGCGACAAGTAACCTAATTACAATGGTAATTTTTTTTTGTGAAACATACTTTTTGCTACGAACACCCCTGTATGTTGTAAGTTCTCTATGTCTAGGGTCATCGAAAATTAAGGATTGATAAAGCTTGAAACATTTTGAAGTGAATCAAGTTGAAGATTGATAGTGGAAAGAATAGTTAACACGAAATAACTCTAATGACTAGCATATCAGCCCTTCCTGGTTTCAAATGTTGGAGACAGCAGTAAAGTCAATGGTCCATTGATATCGAAGCCTTACAAAACGACCGATAATCAACTGTGATTTTACGTGAAACTTTCAACTGTACCTAACCAGTATGCAGAATACTGTGTGATATAAAAAGAATACTGAACGGTGCAACCAACGCAATTCAAAATATTGCAAGAGCATGGTCACCATGTAGAATAAATCTGACAATCTGACAAAAAGTTAGCTACTACACCGATAAGAAACAAAGTTGAGGCAAACTACTCATTAGGTTACAGTTCTGCTTGCTGGGCCAGTGATGAGAATGAGATGGCCTTAGAGGGTGGCAACACTATCGCTA
>JTDE01001352.1:0-37249 GCA_014338405.1 Paragonimus skrjabini miyazakii | reverse complement strand
TTTGCCCTTTTAATACTTTAAATATATATATATATATATATATATATATGAATCAGATGAATGGAAGTCATCCGCACAATGTTGAAGTAATACATCAATATAGAAGTGATCGATTTGATTAGATGAACATATCAAGTCGACATTGTGAGTTGGTATATGGGACAAACGGAATAGAAGACAGAGAAAGCTGTAAAGTATGGTAAAAAATGCGGTACTGGTCACAAATTGAGCCTAACCAATAAAAAGGTTCAACAAATCAACTATTCACGAACACAGCTGAATGAAACGAGCTTTAGTTAATTCATGTCATGCAAACAATCATAAAATCGGACAGCAGAAAATCAACTACACTGGCCCGCAAGGTTGGCTTGGCTTTCTATCCTAGTTGGCTGCATGTACATTGAGATACTGTCCCTCACTGATGGTGTATCTCAGTGCTTTTTCCAAAACTGATCCGCATTGAAGTCTAAACTTGAGGTATTGTGCAATCTTTTTCAGAGTGCTGCTAAAACTCCTCTACACAAAGATGACTGCAAACTAATTTGTACCGTCCAAGTTAGATATACACCGCAATCATTGGAACACTGTTTTGGGTTGCTCTGTTACTTCAGAATACTTCACCTGGAGTTGTTATTCCCCTATGTTGAGGATGATTAACGTTTCTCTAGCACGGTATGATTATCAGAACGGACATGCATAGATGATAACAAGAGTTTCTATCTACGGACCCTCCCAAAAACAGCAGTGGTTCAAAATATCTGCATCACATCTGAATCTTAAAAGAAACCACCATACCTTCTCACTAAGCGATGCATTCAGCATCAAGTTCATAAGTTCGAGCTAGTTTATCTACTTACAACGTTTGCTTGACTTTCACGATTTTAATGCAGATGATAGACGTCGGGTTGTTTTCTATAGGTTTTCAAAGGATCTAGCCTAATTGCTTGTTGAGCCTTGCATTTGTAGTGCAGACGTCACTAGCGAAAAAAGATTACATTATATAGGGTTGAACACCAACAACTGTTAATCGTGCGCATGTTATCCGTTTGTCAGTTATCTTGCAGTACATGTGACATGACCTTCTTCATTAATATTTAGCTGAATTCACCAACCGGGGCACTTGCTGATTACACGTTGTCGGTATGCACTGTGATCAGCATACTCATTTTCAATCTTTCAACTTATACAAACGCTCTATTTTGAATTGTTTCAAACTGAACGTTTTTAAAGATACCTTATGGTATTTCTCTGTTACAGTTTCTGAGACCTGCTTTACACTGATTATGTTCATTCCATTGTCACACTACCACACTGTTTTCCAGTAACATCAAAACTACGTTGAACAAATTAGATGCATAGAATTCGCAAAATAATCATCAGTTTCTATATTATTGCACGGTTCTGACCAATATTTGATGGGATACTTGTTTTTACGCTTTTGCTTTCAACAGAGAGAACACCCAAAGTTGTCTAACTGTGACGTAATTTCGAACTGAAACATTTTGAGATAAAATCCACAAAGATTTATGGAATATACATATCTCTGTTTTTTTTTACAAGTGAAATACTGCTTCTAGGCCCACTATGGAATTTAGAAATCTGATGCACGGTTTTTATTATTCTTGTAGAAAACCACTTTCTACTTTCTCTTCAGATCGAACAATCCGCCTTTGTTTTGTATGTGTCTTGTGGTTTTATCAAATAAATTATTTGTATGAATTGGAACAAGTCAACTTGCGGACCAATCTAAAAATTGATGTTATTCAGCCGCCTTCGTTTTCTGATAACAAAAGTCAAACGTATATTGATCCATCAAACTGTTGATGTTCATTTAAATTGGCCGAATGCATTCTTCTCAATTTTTCCATATCAGTAATTGCTGAAATTGAGATACTGTTGGTTCCATAGCTAAACGTTTTACTTGAATATATATCACTTAAAAGTGCGTGTTGAGAAAACCAGAAATAGTGCATGTGGAATAAATTGCAAGGGTCGCACACACTTTTTTACTGAACTGACTAGGGAGAATGCAGAAACACTGAGAAACAACCTGAAAAAAAATATCAGGTCAAGACCATGGGTTATGCACTCGTTAGCACAAGTTGTGCACTTGATTTGGAAGATATTAGTATAATTAGGCACTGGTTTAGAGCTACACAAGAAAACTTTGTCAAAAAGGCCGTCAACAGCGAGAAGACTCAACGTACGTAGTGAGAAATGTTATTTCCAACTTCTTTGATACATGGTGTTTGGTCTTGAACCGATGAAGCTCATTTATACTTTTAACTAAGTGGACTCAACTTTTCAGCGGCAGACGTTCAGCGTTTCTTTGATCAGCCCTCTGGAAGTCACTTGAAACATGTGCAAGCATACTTGTCTAGTTGTATTGAGTTCAATTCTGTTTTGTCTGTTACGTTTGTTCGGCTGCAGCCAGCAATCTCATTCATTTACTTGCGTTATGTACATTTGTCTCGTTACCTGTTGTCATTAGATTCGTTTGGCTATTCGAGTCTAATCAACTTTGAGCAGCACGAATTTCATGTCTGGTTATTCCGGTCCGAAGCAGTTTTCACGTAACTAGTAAAAATTATTGATAAACAAAAGTTGTGATTATTTATGAGTACTACTTATCAATGGCACGATCCTAAGGCTCTCGGCGGCGTTGGTGGATTCCAATGTGAACTATTTGAGAGATCCCGCTTGGGCAGTCAATCTGCTTGATAGTTTGATGTATTCCAGATAAGACAGTGGGTTGGGTAGGTAACTTAGCCCAAATGTGAGATTTCTGAGCTTCCGGCGTAGCTTCGTGGCTCAGCTGGTAGAACACTTTCCGCATTTGGGAATATTTTTTTCTGTGGCTGGTTCGAAGATAGTCATAGGTTATGTTTTCTGCATTTAGTTCTCTTCTAGACTGTTTGTAAATTGTTATGAAATCCTGATATTCTAGTAAGGCCTAGACACATTTTAAATGACCGCGGACGTTCACTCACATCAACACTGGAAAGGCTTTTTGACGTATGTTGTCCAAGTGTGTAATATAACCATTTTTTCTTGGAAATCATTCCTCAGCAAGTATGTCGTAGCTCTTCAGGTAGCCGATTTATTGCACAGTCTCCGATGTTTAGGTTGGTTCTCATGTGGTCCTGCACGACTTCTCATAATCTACTGGTTATAACCAAAAAGCTTGAAGAAAAAGAATAAATTACTCGTGGTAGGGAAAGTATGGTGTGGGTTTTAATTTCATTGACGTATAGCCCACAAGGATGATGCTTCTCACATTTAAAAGGGGATGAAAAGCATACACTTCATTAATCTTCGTAGGTTTATACTTGAAACATTTCAATTAGAAGTAGTCTGGTAATAGCTTCAGTTTTATTTTTACATTCCTTCATTGCCATTGGGTTAACGTTGATTAGACAGTAAAAACATTTATAAAAAATATTGCTTCCTTTTTTATCTTTGTTCCGTGAATATTCTTAATTGAAGGCCGACCAGCATATGTTATGAAAAGGTATGATCGTATATTTATTTCATACGTTGAACTTCAAAGCGCCGATGGCATGCTTAAACAGTTCACAGTCGAGTTTCAAGGTGTACCGATTTGTGTTGCTATAGTCAAATGGTTTAAAGTGTGCTCATTAGTAACATTTATTTGCATACGCTAGTCTTTTGAAAATCTGTTCAACGTGTTCACAACACATGACCTCTGTGCCGAATTGATCATATGACCAATGTGGTGTGATCAATAATCTTGTGCGTGAACAAAGTACGTGGATATGGTATTTTCTTGTGTGAAGAATGTATTAGACTCAGTCCGGAGTGACCTCTGATTCAGTTACGTAGGGAAGAAAACTCCATGGCCAAGCAAAGTGAGTCTTTTCTTGCCAATATTACTTCTCACGTTCACATTTTATGTTACAAAAATTTGACTAGGTTTGATGGACTTTGAACGGATTTTAAGGTATCGGCTTATCCTCCTAGTAGTATTATTATTATCGTACGGTAGATGGAATTTATGAAGTTATGATCTGAGAAACTGCGCATTTTATAGCATTGTTCCATACTTGTGAAAAATATCAAAACCGGAATATACAGACAAAAATAATGCTATGCTAACCGATGTAAAGTGTTGTTCGCCCTAAAACCTTGTACGTACAAATTAAACAAACAAAACGACGACAGAAAGAAGTCACTTACAGAGCCATAAACGAAAACAATTAATATACACTGAGTTATCGTAGCGTCACTGCAAATGACAGCCCAATACTCACGTCTAATCAGGAGCACATGTTTTTTGACGGCAAAAACTGGCCCTTTTACATGCGGCCTCACACTGCGCAATGTAATCCCATTCTCATATTATTTACGAACAGTTTGACAAATATTGATCATTGAACATTTCATCCTATGTTTGATTCTCAGCTAAGAACTACCAGGCAGTTGACTGATGACCACAATGGTGCAGTGGGCAATAGAAAGGTGTTCGCCGGACTGTCAAGTCATGGCTGAACATTCAGCACTGAGGATAAATATGCCATGCACACTAGTCCACCCGTTGTCTGAGATTGCATCACGGACGACACGATCGGGTATTATTGGAAGCTATTACTGGCACTCGTTGCTTAATGGGAGTGCTCGCACTGAAGTAGACCGTATGACTTACGATAGTTCATTTGTAACCTTCCCATTCCAGATATTTTATCTTTGTTAATGTGTGAGATAACTGCTTTTTTATATTACCAGACTCCGCCTCAGATTAATCCGATAAGATCTAACTGATATCAGAGACCTCACGACATCACGATATATAAAAATGACTTGTCATTCCTACGTGCATCAGTTTTGCTTTTCGAATCAGTAAAATAAGCCTCAGTACCCGACCTATACTGCTATCTTGGCGAGGTGGTCGGGCTTGTGTATTGGTTTGATTCGGCGGGCTATACTGACTAGATCTCCGGTCCTTCCAGGTGCAACCTTATCAGACAAACCAAAGGGGAGCAGTCAGACGAAAAACAGTTACATTCATAGGATTGTATGTCGCACTACTGGCCGCGTAGGAATGCTTAGGTAGTGAGGCACGATCCTATGAGCATATAGCAGGACTATTTTTATAGTTGCGACACTGCTGTCTTCCGTATCAGTAAGAAGGGGGTTAGACAAGGTAACCTCAGATAAAGAGCACTCTGATCGCCCAACGGTTGACAGTAACCGCCGGCGTATTATCCAATACAGTCGAAAAACATTTGGTATCTCTGAAAAGCCTGATGTCGCTTCGAGTACATCCACTGCGCGCAGCATTGTTCAGAATAAAACATCAAGGTGTTATTCACTGCGCCCTCGGGCTAGGCAAGCCCCTCACTGCCAAGTGTGTCAGACTCTTGAGTCATTTGCTCCGGGTAGGGTCCCCCAAGAAAACCCTGTATACTGTTGTCTCGCAGGTCAGACTTTTGAGTCAGAGACTCGGGATGGGGTCCCTCAAGTCAACCCCCTTCCAAGGCATAAACGACCGGGATGTATCAGAAGTTATTCTCCCGACAGTGACATTACTAACCGACCACGACTTTCTCCTGCTGTTTTACCCCCTATTCCTTCTGCCTTCCATGTGCCTTCGGACGATATTTGTTTTCTGATGCCAAGAAAGCTGATAAACATTGGCGCCTACAATGTCCGCACTCTCCGACAAGTCGGTCAGCAAGCTGCTCTTGCTAGTACTCCCTCAAGTCTGGAGCTTGATGTGTGCTGTGTGTTGGAGACACGAGTTTACGATTCTAGCACGGTTATCCATTAGAGTTCACCTCTAGATAACTGTCGATCCAAACGGTTCTCTCTCAGAGTTTCTGGTGATGTTGAAGCTGAATCTCGCCGTCCAGCTGGGATGTGAATCGCACTGAGTTCCAGAGCGGAGCAATGCTTGCTCGATTGGATCCCAGTGAATAGTCGCTTGTGCGCTGTCAGACTCAATACATCGGTAAAAGTCTGTCGACGCAAATCAGAAAGTCGTTGTGTATTCATTATATTTGCGTACGCTCCGACGGATAGCTGTTTGGATGCTACCAAGGATGCGTTCTATGATGCCCTCATTGACCTTCTGAGGCAAACTAAACACTCAGACATAATCATACTAGCGGGCGATTTTAATGCTCAGTTTGGTCGTCTCTCTCCGGATGAGAAGCGGCTAGGAGGTATGTTTGGTGTCCGGGCACAAGGTACTGACGGTGGCGCAAGACTACTACAGCTGTGCGCATCCCATGGTCTGTACATTTCGAGCACCACATTCCAACACAGGAAGAAGCACTGTGTTACATGGAGACCTCCGTGTGCTTCTCAGCTGTAGACACAGTTGGATCATATAGCAGTTAGTTACAGGTAGTGCCACTCTGTTAAGGACTGTCGTGCTTTTTGGAGCAACCACCTGGATTCGGACCATGCTGTTGTGCGTGCCCGTTTTGTTTTGTCATTTGCCCAGAGGGCATACGTTTGTAAATGCAAGGTGATTAACTGGCATTTGAGCGATGAGCATGTAAAGAACGCTTACTAAAAGACGTTGGTGAAGAAGTTGTCCTGTTCGAGTTAGATGAAAGACCCTAAGGAATGCTGGGAATCAATCACCGAAGCTAGGAAAGCATACGGTGAACAGACATGTTCCTAAGGAGTTGTTCAGTTTCGACAGAACTGGATTTCCGTCACGTCAATAAACCTCATGAACAAGCGTCGCTCGATCCCACCTGGTTCTGAATACGGTGATGACCGTCGAGAACTTAGACGTAAACTGACTAAAAGTATGCGCAAAGACCGTGAGCACCACCCGCTCGGAAAGTCGAAGGAGATGGAAAAAGCCTTTTTATCTGGGAATAACAGTAGGCTTTTTTCCCAGATCCGTGGTTGTACTGACCGTCGAGTCGGTGTAAATGGGACCATATGTGAAAAAGATGGTTCACTTATCACCAATCAGTCGCGCCGACTTGATAGGTGAGCTGAACAATTTGAAGAGCAGTTCGGGTGGTCTCAACCAGATCATGTGGACGACGGGACCCGATTGGTCAGTTATTGCGTTCTAGACAGTCCTCCGTCGGAAGCAGAAGTGGTACTGGTGCTCAAGTTATTGAAGCGCCATAAGGTTCCTGAACCAGACCTCCTCTCTCCTTCTCTTTTCAAGGATGGTGGGAGAGGTTGATATCAGAACTGACAAAACTCTTCCAGACGATCTGGGAGACTGAAGAGGTGCCTCGTGATTGGTGTCTATCAACGGTCATTCCCCTTTTCAAAAAAGGGGGCCTGAGGTCTATGTGATAACCACAGAGGCATCAGTTGGATGTCTATTGCGTCCAAGTTACTCACTGGCCTCATTTTATTCCGGCTCATTAAGCCCAGAGAAAGCCAGATGCGTGCAGAACAGGCAGGATTCCGATCCGGTCGAGGGTGCGTTGATCATATTTTTACCTTGCGACGGATCTTGGGACATCGGCACTGTTACAGATAGCCGATAGTTGTGGTATTTTTGGACATAAAGGCTGTTTTCAATTCAGTTGCTCGTAACGTTCACTGGAACTGCCTTCTCCGCAAGGGAGTACCAGGGAAATACATGAATCTGTTGAGTTCACTGTACGCCCACTCTTCAAGCAGGTTGAGGGTTTATGGACAACTGTCTTGGCCGTTTATCACTTCTAGTGGTGTTCGTCAGGGGTGTCCGATTTTTCCCCTCCTGTTCAATTTCGTCATGGACGACATTCTGGAGGATGCGCTTGAAGAGTCCAGTGAACTAAGTGTTGGGCTTCTTCCTTGCGCTAGATTGACCGATCTGGAGTACGCGGATGACATTATCTCACTTAGCCCATCCACCGAAGACATGTAGACCATGCTGAACAAGGTGAGTGACTGGGCTGGTTTGTATGGAATACGCTTCGCACCTTCAAAGCGCAAAGTGCTGCTTCAAGACTGGGGCATTTCCACCCCTACTTTCTTTATTGCAGGTACTCCGCTTGAGACTGTGGAGAGTTTCACATATTTGGGTAGCACTACCTCGTCAGCCTGTAATAGTGCCGATGAGATATCAGCGAGGATAGCAAAGGCACGAATCGCCTTTGCCAAACTGCGTCATCCGTGGCGTCGGAATGACATTAGGTTGTCGCTGAAAGGAAGAGTATATAACGCCTGTGTCCGTTCTGTTTTGCTCAATGGTTTGGAAACGTGGCCTGTTCACAAGGAAGATATCAACAGGCTTGCCTTGTTTGACCATCGTAGTCTCCGTCCAATAGCCCACATTAAATGGACTGATCGCGCAATGTGGCAGTTTCGCCGACGTGTATTCCTGAACACTCGGGATGCACAATCAATTGATCAACTACTCATGTTGCACAGTCTGCGATGGTTAGGTCACGTGTTCCGTAAGTCATCTGACCGATTACCGTGTCGGGCATTAAACATTGAGACCACTAACAGTTGGGCAAAATCACATGGTGGTCAGGCAACAACGCGGTCACGAAATATGAAGACCCTGACTGCTCCATTGAGCAAATTGGGTAGTTGTCGCCTGCCTGTATGGGGTCTTTGTGATCGCGCAAGTCGTTGGTTAGCAACGTAATCCGAGATGGCGGTATGTCGCCGTCAATGGCGTTCCTGCATCCATATTATTTCTAGTTCTTCTGCTTCGACTTATTTGATTAGTTTTCAACTTTCTTACTAACGATTTCTTCTAGGATATTCCACGTCACTGTTGAGGTGAGCGGCGGCCCGAGCCACAGTACCTTTTGGTCAGACTCATGGCTGCTATGATGATGATGATTTCCGAGATCATGGCATTCAGAAAATATGGACGAACGGGAAGTTCAAAGTAGTTTTCCTTAGTCAAAACCTAAATAAAAGAAAATATTCTAATAGACTGCTTGTTACCCGTCACGTGGGAAATGGCATATTTTCCACAACAAGATGTTTCACCTCCGCGTAACATGAGAAATGTCTACTTTTACCACGATTATCTAGTATGAATTCACCCTCGGCCGGTGCATACACCTCAACTTCAGCTAACCACATGTGAGGGCCGTTCAAGGCAAAATCGATCAGCTGGGATCACTGTCTATTTTGGAAAGCACAAACTGTCTGTAAAATACACTTCTCGTTTGTAAACCAGTTTATAAAAGACGTGCATCAAACAATCAGTAAAATGATCTCGGTAAATGTTGAAAATATGAGACAGTGAATGTAGATGGTAAAATTTCAGTAATTTGTAAAGAAAATAAGCAATTATTTTCTTTTGATTTTAATTTCCGTTAGGTGAATGGACCGTTGAAATACGAACAAAGTGGGAGGATAAACTTGGCCAGAATGTTCTTTGGTTCTTTCTGTACACGCACACTACTGGCGACAAAAACACAAGACCACCTAATAGTTTATGCAGAATACTGACAGATTACATAGCATAGCGCCCATTACTATGTTTACAAAAATATTCTTGTATGAAAAGTTTTTTATCGCCGGATACCGGTTACGATGTTTGTTGATACATAATAATAACGCATTATCTTACACATATTGCATAACTTCGCATACGTTATCAGCCGTACAGCAATTTGTTCCCATTACAACGTCCAACACAAATGCATGACCCCTTGTGATTGTTTTTTCCTTTCGCTAGCGTTCATTGTTTTCGTTAAATTCAATCAGGACGCCGTTCTTTTCGCTGCGTGTTTTATCAGTCATTCGCGTGAATTGAACGACACTTGCACTTTACAACAGCCTCCGCATTCATCTAGACTGTTCAATCAATCTTTTTCATTAAAATAACGGTGGATTAGATGCTGTTGTTGTTAGAATTTGTCGTCATCATGTAGCTTTGTCATGACCGGGATTGGTACTCTGGTCTGAGTTCTTATCTGACTAGCATAGGTGATTATACCTTGTAATACTGAAAAACCAACTAATATCTACATACATTTAAACTATGATTACGATAAAGCAATAACTTTTGTCATTATAACAACAGACTATACCTTTTAATCAGATAGAAAAATTAAATACTCTGCTGGTGTGTGTCAAAAGTATCTGTATATAAAATTTGGCAGATTTACACTTTTATCGCGGAATATATATTACGTTTATCAGTGTACGTTTGCATTTCGCCGGTTACTTTTTGACTCTGGAAATGGGAAAGAACTGCACTAAAATTATAACAATCATAAGTGTTTAGTTGAAATGTTTAAGAAATTTTATTTCGACGAACTCTTTCGGCAGTTGGATAGAACAAACTGCATTTCAGTGACTTGGGTTGCGATGCATCAAACTCAAAAGCATGTCGTTCGAAACGTTATTCGCATTTTAAATTAAAATATTCCCTTAAAAATAATTCAACGAATTGCTAACTTGATGACTTTCTATTAATTGCAGGACTCAATCAATCAAATCGGTGGGCTTTCGGTCCTGTTACCTGTGTTACGACTGTTGCAACAGTTTCCATCTTGTAACTCCCTCAGCACTGTTAACCAAACCTCGAGTCCAACAGAATTTAAACTCCCTCCACTTTCTACCCCAACGGACATAGTGTTGACGCCAGACGAAGAAGAAGATCTACTGGAATCCGCTTTGAAACGCTATCAATTTCAGTTGGAAAAACTAGATTATATTTGGGAACGCCAGCTTGAAAGCAATCGGCGTCATACCGCTCCCTTGTTGCAGTGTGATCAATCAGAAGACGGAAGTAACTTTACCCCTCCGGCAAAGCGACAGTTCCAGAGTTTGGACCCAGTCGAATCACATTTAAGTTCCACAAGCCTCTTCGGTGTGGTTCTTGTTCACGAATACGGATTTACTTATTCCTCTCAGTTGAAGACAGGTCAGAGGATATCTTGATTAAATTCAATTGAACAATGATAGTTTTATAGCGCTTAATAGAATTTAGTGACCGATGATGTGGTCGATATTGATCAACAACACAACTGAGCTAGGACTGTTCTTTCGTGATGTTTGAGCCGTGAGTTTTACTGTGGATAGCTCTCCTGGCTTGCTGATGGTTACAGGCTAGGTACACAATTACGACTAACGAGAGTGTACGAAATGATACCACGCCCTAATTTGTCCTACGATTATTCCGTTTCAGCGACGCATCTGTTCACGACTCATAATACCAGTTACATAAATATGAAGACTAGGCTCCACGCACTGTTACAATGTTGTACGCTGAAGCAACAACCAAACCAAGTCGTATTTTTTAACGTGTTTTCTGTGTTACTTGTTGTGACGTGTTTGCCACTTTGTGACTGTTTGTTTATTTGTTTGATATTATTTCCCTTCCGGTACACAACCTCCTTTAGACCAGATGAATCAGTTAAACAGTTACTGATACTTCAGGTAGTCTAAACACGCGGAGGTAATTACTCCTAGGCAATATGATCTTGAACATAGTCAGATGAGATGATGCTGTGTTAAATCTTGACGCACTTTTAGGATCTCTTGTTCATTAGGACTAATACAATATTTCTTTTTTGTTTGACAGCAGATAGTTGGTTTGAAAACTATTGACGTTGACCCTTAAATAACAAGAAATATCGTAACAGTTATGTACTGGGGATAAATTTCTAAAGTTTATTACATATATATATATCAGGCAGACTGTACAGTAACTAGTTAGTAGAATAAACTAGCAGAATGAGCTCGAAATGATTTTCTACACTGGACCATGATAGAGGATTTCACACATACCACTCAGTAGTTATGCAAAGCTGATGAACCTAATTTGGAGAATGTTGAGATAATTAGATAACGCTTAATCAGATATACTATCAAAATCACAATGGGCAAAATGGAGTGCAAGTAAAGCCCACGGTTCCAACCTCTTTGCCGTATGACGGTCAATCAAGGTCTCTTAACGGCTGAATGTTGTGACTTTTCCAATGGATCTAGGTTATGTTTTTTCCTTCTATCTCTGGTAAACCCATCTAGCCGATTCTATCAAGTTCAGTTCTCGTCTCTATCTATCATGTATCCAGATCTACCATACCCAGCATTTTTCTCGTTGTTTTGATTCTTGTGCATGTGCAGCTGTCTATAATCTATTGTTTTAAACAATCACTCACGTTTAACCTGCCTTAAATATTTTCACATTTATGATCATTTTATTTGGGTTGAAGAAATCATTGAATCAGAATTTGGACTTTGTCGACAAACAAAAATAGTCAATGCTTACACATTGTTTCAAAATGCCCTGCCAAGTTATCGGAAAGCTGGAACTGCTCACACAGATCTGTTTGATGTTGGCTTTCATGCGGGATTTGAGGCGAAAACAAGCCTGTGTCAGTGTTGACTGACCTTCACATTTAGCCGATCTTGGGTTTACAATTCCACTGTCATGCCTGCTTAATTGTGGCAGCTGTGCAAGCATCGACTGCTTGTCTGATGAGGTAAGAACTATATGGGCTAAGTTCCTGGGGACAAATAACAGCCACCACCACATGAAATGTTGGTGCGATATTCGTCATGCATCGTATGTCAGAATTCATGTTTCCTTATCTTGTGTGTTTCCTCTGCACTGTTACGGTCATCATTATCATAGTTCATATGATTCACACTGATGCTCAGCTACCACACAAACACGAAGAAAGAGAAGAAGAAAAGCAAACTCTGTGTAGGAAGAGAGAAGGAAAACAGAAGGGTGTGGGAAGGGACCTAATTACTAAAGAAGTAGCTATGTCTATATTCAAACATTCAACATTAAGGTGCCTACACCTTGCAAACAAACAACCAAGCTGTAAGTGAAAGTAAGACGATATCAGCAAGACAGCTTCCTTACGGCTTTCACTGCTCCGGGCATTAAATTTGCTCACTTCACAGATAATTTGGTGAAACAACAGCATTCACGCCATTGGGCTTGGCTAGCCCTCATTTCACCTGACGTCTCTAGCCATCGACTCTGTGAGTCGCGAAGGCCGCAGTCCGAAAGATGACCCCGGTCTACGGTGACCAACCATTTTGTGAACGATTTCATTTCTCTACATCAAGTCATCATCTGTCCACCGGTTATTTTGTAGAACCGCTTTAGAAGACCATTCTGTTTGGCAGCTTAATTCCATTGTGTGAATGTGTGCTGTACTGAAGCGTTTGATGATATCTCAGCGCAGATTTAATGGACAGAATGTCATTAGAGCATCGGGATCAGTACTGTCTAAAAGTTTACTTTTATCAGTGTTCACTAGGCGTATAGTCTGGTGAAGTGCAAATTAAAATAAACAGTGTTTTTGTTACAAAAGGCTGTGCACATTTAAATCTGTTTTTGATCCGTTTGCTATTTCCTCCTTTTGTTTTGACTCGCGAATATACTACAGCATGTTACATTTGGTAAAGAATTCGCGTGTAAATATTGCATACTGTGAATAGTCTTAGTAAGTATTGAGATTTACGTTATTGGTTCCCAGGCTCAGCTCCAGTGATCAGCCCTATTGGGACTTGGCTTTTATTGGTTCGAAATCTGATTGCCACAAGCCCGGTTAATCACAAACAGCTGTGTCGTCCAAAAATGTTGGAAGCTCTTGAATATCTTCTCTCCAAGGTAACTGTTGTTCTGCGCATCTGTTGACAGGACGTTTGAGATATTTCATACAAACTGGGATTTCTTGTTAGATGACACTTTTGACAGTAATAACAGCTTGTGTTTTACATGAATATATTCAGCTTCCTTGTCAGTCAACACGAAAATCCATTTTATATACGCATTTGTTTGGCAAAGTCAAGTCAAGGCATTTGGTAATACATGAAGTAGGGACTTGTATGTGAGTAGTCAAAAGGTGCAGTTGTTTAACGCGTTACCTGTACACGGAAAGTGATCAGATGTAAGTTAATACAAATGAGACATACTTTTATGAAACATTTGGGCTTCTGTTAGAGTCGAAATATCAAACCTATCGTACTAGTGATCAGTAATATATGTTATTAGTTTTGGTTTGTATAGACAACACTGACTGATCGTGGAGGTGGTGACTGTATCTCTTCTTTGTCGGGAACTGAATTACTGAATAGAGATGATCATAACAGCAGTGGTCTGAGTGGTATTGAGCAATCTCAATTTATGAGAAGAACTATGCTTTTCTTATAGAAAACCAGCAGTATTTACTACTAGTATTGGGCGACAGTCATGTTGTGGTCGACCCGGTTGTTGTTACGTTCAACGACTTTGCCTTAAAGGATCCGGTTGTTCAAATGGAACACGCGTTCAAACAACTTGTTTCAATCATCACCTCTTACAAATAAATTCGAAGTAGCGGTCGATCGCCGTTTCTCACTGGTTAGCACCGATCGATCACAATTTCGTTTGCATTAGCTTGTGTCTGGGCTTTGATCGGTTGAACTTTCGTCAGTCAGGAAACCATTCCAGTCCAATTCCATTACACTCCTAAGATGAACGGGCATACTTATTTTATTGTACAATAAAGAATATTGCAAACGATTACGGGATAAATTGTGATCCAAAGACCCTATATCTAGAGATGTATATGTATTCAGTGGTTGGTGAAACGCTGTTTATTAAAAGTAAGAAATCTGGACAAGGGAACTTCACGGTTTAGTGGCTGTTGGCAAGAAAAAGGGTACATAAGACATATTTCGACAGCGTAGGAACCTCACGAGATCTAGGTACCCGGAAGCACACTGACACAAAGAGTTTCTAGGGTAGTCAGTGGAGGTGCTTACATGACTGATTTCGATTTAAGATTGATGTTCAGTAGTAGCACTAATCGCGTAGAAAACTTCAAAAGAGAAATTGTCCTTCAACAAAAACATTATACGACTGTTCTTAACTGTTGTAGTAATCTTCCGCCACGCTGTTTGATCTTCCGAAGAAATACAATCCATGGTGGCAGCTAGTGAGTAACTTTGGTTTGGACACATGCGACCTATAAGCATTTCATTTGTTACCACAACTAGTCTAAGTTGCTTTGAATTTCTAAGAAGGGAAGATACCACTCTTTGTGGTGATAATTATATGAATCGAGTCAATGCACTACTCAACTCGAGAGGTTAAAGCAGTGATCCATATAAAGCGTTGATAAGGTGGGAGATGATACTCGCCTATTTGATAACTGTTATGACTCGTTGGTCAACGGGAATGAGAAATGGCGAGTGCACAACTATAAGAATCACGGACAAGTAGCAAAGAGCGTTAACGATATCCGAAAACCCCTGAAGAACACAGAAGACCTTGACCTTCAGTCGAGAATGCATTTGCTCTCAAACCAAAGGTAATATAGCAGACAAGCGTTTGCGTATAGATAGTCTTTGAACAGCCTTAAAGAATCTCGCCTGAATTGATGCATTAAAATTGGGACGGGTCAATCAGAGACGGAGGAAAAACGTGCGCCAAAATTACGTTTTAACACGTTATGGCGCGAAAAGACAAAATTCAAAAAAACAAATTATTTTTCGAAGATATCTCGAAAAATAAACCATTTTTGGGGAAAATGGACTTTCCCCAACAATAACCGTAGTCTCCTACTGGATTACGCACGTGCGATTGTAGCTGAACGTTTGGACGTGATGAATTGGTCATACTTAGTACGGTAGTAATGACACAGGGATCAACCTCTTGACCACAAATTTTTGCATGGCAGGTTAAGAATACACAACGTTAATGAGCCATAACATAGTCGAGGCTTGAAGTTGCTGCTTACTTGAGCGATTTGCTGGCTGGAAGCGCCAGCCAACCAGTCAGTCGGTCGGTCAGTCTATTAATGAATCCATTTGCCTGTCAGTCACTTATTCACTTTGCCACTTTCTCTGTCTGTGGATTATTCGTGGATACTTGCTTCCATCACATATCTGATTTTGTTGTAAAGATGAGTTTCCCATTAAGACGTTAGTTTTCCTCCTGAATTGCATAAATGTATCACTAGATACTTATAGCTCGAATGGTAAACATTCTCTACATTTTTCCATCCCTGTGTGCTCAGGTGAATCCACTTCGACTAGACGCTGCAGTGGTGGCTGCCTGCCACAGCTTAGTCCTTCACACAACCTGCTTTCATAACCGATCGGGTCCCAATGCCACTGAGGCAGCAAAAGAACTACTCACTGGATGCATCTCAGACCGAGCTTCCACTGATTTGTCTATCGATAGAAGCACTTTGTTCCTACGAAAACTGTTTCTCAATTGTCACCTCTGGTCACATGCCAATCCAGTTGCAAGGCTGGAACACATACAACACGTGATTCTACTGGCTCGGCAGCATAGTCGATTGTTCAGACGATTGCTGCCGGTAAAATATATTCTTGAAGTCATGGACCACTACTATGAGTAAGCGTGGGAATCTACTGTGTTTCTAGGTTTTATTTTGTGTAATGTAGCATGTAAAAATAAACCGGGCAGGATAGAACCCGGAAATGCATTTTTGTAGGCTAATTTTCTGTCGAGAAAAATATTTCAAGTGACAAAAACTTTGTAGATTTCACAACTTGCTCTGTGTTGACTGCAAATGACATGATTACTCATGAGTGCGTTTATCCTGGTGCAACCAGCGGAGACGCAAACGTTGTAACCATGATCAAACTAGCAGTAGCGTAGGTGGAGCATCGTGACCGACTCACATTCATGAATACGATTATTGGATCGTCGCTTTCTATTACACACTCAATCGTCTGACCCAAAACCGAGAAAGAGATGATAGGCGCCATCACCGTTTATTAGAAGAACAAGTTAAAATTAGGCCACAGAGGCTCCAAATTTATAGGACGAAACGATTAACGTATATGGCCGACAAAACGGGAAGCAACACAAATGAGATGATCATACATGACAGTCGGACACAGAACGAATCAAATGAAACGGTCATATATGGCAGTCAGTGCGTTAGAACAAATCATGTTACAGGGAGCATCTGAAAACAAATCCGAGAAAACAGTCCAGATGGCGCACAGGCGTTCGACCACACAATATGATTGGCTGATTGGACCTATACCACCACCCACGACTATGCCATTCGAACTGAGTCGATCGATCGATATGGTGAGGTACGTTCTGACTGTTTCGTTAGGGGGTGAGCCTCCTAGAAAAAATAAGCAACATAATAAGATAAAATGAAAGTTTTGTTTACGAATGGCATGGTGAACGGATTGTGATGCCCATTTTTCGCAAGTATCTCCTGCCGAGATTAACGTGTGAGCACAACTGGTGGTGCCAACATGTACACACAGTTGCGTCCTCGGATTTCCCGACTTCCAATGCTTTTATCCTACCCTGTAAAATTTGCTGAAGCAGTAGATTGGTTATCATTTTGAGAGGCTCCGTTATACAAGTTGAGCTTAGTTTCACGTGCAACGAACCTAGTAGTTGGGCATCGGTTGAAAAGTCATGCTGGTTACCTAGTGCGTAATTTCTTCGGAATTTAACATCGCGGTCGATAATTTTTTTTACTATCTGACTGTCTATGTTCGGTGGGTTTAAACGATAACGGAACTGGTGATAGTAATATTTTGGTTTGAGACCGATTATACATATTGTAGAGGAACCATTTTCTTTATCCAATCATGACTTGCTCTGAACTTTGTACTTCGCTTATCACGATTAGCGTTTCAGACAATGACTGCCATTCAGTCGTCAGTCCTATGTCAATGTCCGCCTCTGAAGAATCCCTTCTGTTCCATGACTATCAGTCTGCCGGGGACATTCAACATCTGGAGAGTACAGTCCTTCGGAAAGTGCGTTATCATTTCGGCGAGTTGTTGGAGATCATACTGGATAAGTTTGTCACTCTGGACGATGTGAAAGAAATTTTCATGTTTCTTTGCGGTAGTTCTTCAATAAATGTGGTGAGTTTCCCTTTTCCGCAATGCAGTTTGGATAGCCATTTAACGAAGAATATGCAGTGCTTCGTGTTTTCAAACATATGACGTCGAGCGGTCTGCTATGTTCGAAAGTTTTACAGAGCATACACCTACTTTACAAGGCTAGACACTGACTTTGTATGTTCTGCTTGTCGATAGATCAAGAATGTGGTTAAGTCGATCTCTTTCGGGACTAAGAGGGTAGGTAGGCGAATATGGTCGCTGGGGATTAGGTTTTCGGGTGTTATTGGCTTTTTAATCAGATACATGTTCGGTCGATCTCAAGTGACCTTCCTTATCTCAGACCAAAAGGTCACAATACTAAATCATCTATCAAGCCTTACAAAACAAAGACGAAATCTGTAGGCTGTAAATAGCAAGTTAAGATACTGACTAAACCCGAACACTGTCGTTCCTATGGTACTTGAAAGAAGTAAGCCAAGTTGATGCATTAAAGATAGCTGTCGTAATAAAATCTGAGTCCGACTTGATATCCTTAAGAGTTATTCTTCTCCAGTTATATTTGTAAATAGAATCCGATTGCCTGTTTGTTCTCAATAAGCATGCATCACACTATTTTGTCTTACCGGCCACGTTTAAGAACAAAACCTGTCTACCACTGTTGCAAACAACTCTGTGTCTGTAATTACTACATTTTACACGATACCGTATCCATGGGATACAAATTACCACGAAAGGTCCTTTTCGTTCTCACTCTCTCTCATCTGCTAACGTGTGCATTTAGATTAACGAAGTTTTGGAGATGCTGTTGCGCACAGTGGATCATCCCAAATTTAACGATCGGTTGGTCAACTTTTTGTACGAACCAGGAACGGCCATCAATTTGTACACATTCATGTTGCGACCCCTGGGCAACGTAGGTACGCAAGCGAAGAAGAATGCTCTGCAAGTAAGCCAAATCTGTTAGAACTCGAATATGTACAGAACAAGTGATATCTTAATGACAAAATACCTTAATGTGTACAAGTGTTTTTCTGGTAAGCAGCGTTGCAGTTTTGATAGTTTAAAATAGACCCAAATGCGAAAAGCTTATGCATCAACTAGATTTAAAAAGGTGACGAATACAACATGTCCCGACATGGTAAGCGACCTTCTAACTGAGCTAGTAGTGTTTTTACACTGGTTGGCGTCTAGCCGAAACCTAAATATCTCGTAGTTGTCTATTTTAAACAAGAAGTTGTACAGATACAAAACTGAATAGTCGGTATTTACACAACTATTTATGTAACCCTATTTCAAAAGATTAATAATTCATTTTTAAAGTCATCTCTTCGCAGAATTATCCAAACCACCGGGAGACTGCTAACCAAGGGATTACGGAAGAACTGTATGCACGGGTACGAACACATTCGGTAGATTTGTAACGGGATCTGTATTGGAAGTTGTGAATATACCATCAGAAAGACTGGTTGCTACTGGACAGTTATTCCCTGGATTACGAAAAGTTTACAGTTTACGGTCGGCAGATAAGAAGAAAGTACTGGAACGCATTCCGGGTTAAAAGTAACTTAAAGTGTAACACCTTGAGCAGTAGGTTTCCTAACATCAAGATAGTGCGTTGAGTTGTAACATAATGAGACTTCTAAATGGCTAACAAATTGTAATCTAGGAAGTTGTAGCTTGAGGCAATCGTTAAAAACTTTTAATAGTGCAGTTTCTTAAGAAATGAAAATAGAACATGAATACACTTCGGTTGTCTTCATTACGTAATTGAAAGTGTCTCCTTTTCGAACTCAACAAGTCAAGAGGACATTTTAAACGATGCAAACAACTCCTATTATCTTCTTCAGTTGACTGCACATGTTGACAACTTAACTTACACATTGGAGGTTGGGTAAACCGTTTGATTTTCTCATCAACGAGAACAACAATGCTCGTGTACAACGGTTGAACAAAATTAGTGCAATGGACATCAACACCGTAATAAAAACGTGAATAAAACAACAGAAGTGCTAAACACATATGACCAGACTTATCTTACTAATCTCATATAAGACTCAAAAGGATGCTGTCAGGCTCAAAAACATGTATGATATTTTGTCTATATGTTTTGCTATAGCCGGTATGCTTTATCGAGGAGGTGGCAAATTGGAGTTTGTCTTAATAACACCCACTTCTCTACACATTGATAACCTATATGAATTCAACAGTAAAATGAATATCATGGTACTTACTGTCAAACAAGCTATGAAAAGCCTTTCTACCTTAACGTTAGTTTATTCACACTACAGCCGTATGAAGTGACTGCAAGTGAGCTGATGGCATCTAACCCTGTATGCAGTTCACAAACCTACTTTTATTACTGCTCTGAAGTCGTACATATTTTGACTGGGTGGTAGTGCGAGCGTATTTTATAGAATTAAGAAAAACTGACAATTCGTTTATCGGTGCTCAATCTACTACATAGTGCACCTTGATGTTATTTGGTTTAATGAGTACATGAGTAGTTCTGCTCAGTGGTTTAGGCCTTAGTGTTTCATCCAGTAAGTTAGAATGTAGGTCGAACATGTTTATCGTGGAGAGTCCAAAAACAGTACAACGTTTGTTAGAAGGCGAATCCATTTGGTCGTCATCACATAAACGACCAGAGCGATAGGGGGAAGAGCCTTTATAAGTTGCTGGACAATAAAAATGTCTTGCTATTTAGAATCATACAGTTTAAATTAGGGCATTTCAAAATAGAATTTTACTTTGACGCTTGAATTAGTTATCTGCGGAAACGGTTCAGTTGATCACTCATTCGAAAGTTAAATTACGAAATGTGTACCCAAAATCGGCTTTGTTGTTACTCGTAGTGCAAATGAAGTTTATGGGCTAGTTATCCAACCGGCCAAAATTATAACTTTCAGATCCTTCTGATTGATGTATTTATAGATAGAAAATATGACAGGCAATCTTTCTCAGTGTAACCACCAACAAGTTAATTACGTCAAAAGGATACAAGGGGTTGCAGACATTAGCTGATAGATAACTGCAGTCCGTTCCCAGTTGTGTGGATACTACGTAGATGGAATACACTTTTGTGGTTTCAAATAATTTCATTCTGCAAATTCCGATATTTCGAAACCTTCACGACCAATGTGAGCGATGTAGTGTTGCATTGAATGTTAGCTAGGGAGTATTGAAATGTGTGTTAAATGACATGTCAAATGCCTGAAATAAAAAGTATGGTGATAACAGGGATGACAAATTTGTACTATGGATGGAATTATGAGTTTAGCAGGAAATTACACTCTTCTGCCAAAAAAAAATGGAGAGTATCAGCCCACATTAAAAAGAATAGACCAGAAGTCTGCCAGTGTCATCTCCGAAGCATGGACTAGGTATCGCATCGATGTGAATGACAAAACTTATTGGGTGTATAAGAGAATATAGGAAATATAACGGTTGAAGAAGTGAAATTTATGCTCAAGCAGTGTGAGACGAATTTGAGTAGAGGCGACCACATACAAGGACTTACGACCAAGGAGGTAGAATCTTCATAGAGGACTGTCGATATTGGCGGAGGGTGCACGGGTAGCGTGCTTACCCAAAGACTACTTCTGTTCTGTGTACATATATGGATATGTATTGTTCATTACTGTCTACGGAATTTCGCTGGAAAGTATGGAACATTTGATGTCACGAAGAGGGGAAATTGGGAGTGAACTCGCAATACTTCATACTGTTAAAGAAACAAAGCCAGGCTCTCTACATCCAGCGATGCTGAAAATGACAATTACTGTTATAGCAGTTTTTCATAAAGTCCCTAAATGAGTAAGTCCGAGATGACTGGAAGATGCTATATCCATACACTTGTGTAAATAAGAGGCAAAATGGAAATTAGAAATAATCGAACACATGGTTTACAAGCGTACCATTCAAAGTACTGATAACAGTCGTTCAGAGACGGCGTGTACCAATCTTACGCAATCCAGGGTGGTTAATCTAGTGCATCATGTATTGTTGTAAGATAGGTTGTGTTTCACTGACCCCTCCATTTGTTTTTTGGCAAAGCCGCTAACGTGTCGCATAGCGACAGAAGAATAGACGCTTGCCTTCTCAACTTCACGAAGGACTTCAGATTGATCAATCACCGCCTTCTGATGACTGAGTTATCGATTTATGGTATAGCTTCTGTTTGCAAATAAGTTGAAAGTTTTCATTTTTGGAGTTGTGCAATAATGGCTCCATGCCGTTGTATCAGATTTCAGCTTCCGGTTAAGTGGGGTCCCGATAAGGACAGTATTGGGTTTGCTATTCTGCCGTATATACGTGACTGAGTTGCTGGCTGTGTAAAGGGATTAAACGAATTGATCAGTACAAGGTCAACCAATGTTTCATGGAGGATTACAGCCAATCATCATTGACCACTGGAACAAATCGGCAGTTAACAAAGATGATACTCGGACGCAACGTTGAATACGTTGTGATGATCACCTGGGTAGAACAAGTTGGTCAAGCTTGTCACGCATCAAAGCAAACAGGCAACAAGTAGAATCAAAGCAACTAATGGAAAAGATGAGACTTCGGAACCATTTAGATTTTGACCGTTTACTGCCACTGCTTGTTTGTAAACTTGGTTGGACTACAGTTAAACTGTTCTGCTTGCAAGCGATAGTGAGCTGATTAGCCTTTTTCATAAAAGAAGTCCTGCAGCCAGATTTTACTCGAAGAGCAGAGTGGTCAAGTGATTGGTGCTTTAGTAAATATCATTTAATGTGCCGCATTTAGTTGTCACTCAGCATCGAACTGTGACAAAAAAACCCAACGTCATCGGTTCGCTTCCCACCCTCAAACACTGTTCAACCTACTTTGACTACCATAGTAGCTAGATGAGGCTGAATTTCGTTAAACCCCGCAGTATGCAGCAGACATATATTATGTTTTCTTTGTTCGTTTGCATATGAAGTATTGCATGCAAATATGAGTACTATAAGACAATTCATTTGGAAGTGTGCACCTTGTGGTGATACGTTAGCATAATTCCAGCGCTGGTGTAGGGGGGGAGATATGATTGTGGTCTACCTAATGGCAGAAGGACCACCAGTTACCTATCTCTTCGGAAGACAGATCGGCGAGGAGTGACTGCAGCTGCGAAAGAAGATGGGCTACGAAACAGAGTTATAAATGATAATCTTTTTAGTTCACATGGTAAACATGTGAGGCAAATTGTCCAAAGACATTAGATGACATTAAAAGAAAGCCGGACAGCTATCGGGTCAAATTGTTTCCCCCATTGCCATCGAATAGATTGTCCCCGAGAAAGATTCACATAACTCGTATTCCCGTTCTCTATAGGCTCTTTCTAGGTATGTTGGTTTAGTTTAAAGCTTTAGTCGAATGTCGAATCTGTCACTTTTTTTTGTCATGGTACTTCCACTATTATTAATTCAACATCTCTGGGTATTATGATAGATCCCCCTGAGACGGTGCGTGTTTTTATTCCTACCCAGGGATGCCGGGTTCATATCTTGCAGGCTTCGTTGTTGGCTGATCTTTAAGATATGCATGCAGTCAGTAAAATACCCTGTCTATTACATGCCAAAACGGGTGACTGATTTTGTTGACTCAAAAGGACCCTCGAGGCTTCAGGCATGCTGCATAAATAGACGTTTGGTGAATAACAGCATCGTTCTTCAAGACAGAAAAGGAAATCACCTACGGATAAATTCCAGTGAGACGCTTGGCATACTACCACATTATTGTTGTTGGCCAAAGATAGCAGCTGGTTTTATGTTTGTAAAATACACCAACTCGTTTTACTCACTATCATTGGCTAAAGAGTCTGTAGCACATTCTGTTAGACATTGTTATTCGTCACGTGGTCGGAGGCAACTGATTTACTTCTCACCTTAACCCAAATAGCTGCCACATACGAGTAGACCCACCATTTTCCCGAGCTGCTGAAATGATAAATTGTTTCAGGCATGTTTTACTTTTAATCTCCGAACACACCTGCGATCGTAAGTTCTGTGGCGCTGATATGAAGATGCCTCTTTCCACGTTATTGGACTTCACGGATATACTGACCATGCACAACGTTTCGTGACTCATTTGTGTCTTTAGGTTTTCAATTAAATTAAGTTGTATCTACGCCTGGCAGTCACTCCGTAAATGCGCTTATTTGGAAATATGTGCCAACAGCTGGAGTTTCGTAAGAACTTGCCGCATGTGTTGAGTTTCCATCGTACCTGACTGTTGAATCAGTTCTGTACGCGCCAACTCTAAGGCTTTGGACATTGCTGGTGATTGCCATGTCATTGTTGTTCATAGTATCGTTTGATTGTTTAAACCCAGGTATTTCGACTTCCAGCGAGGACCATTTTTACAGCTTGCCAGACTGCCCTTATTATTAATAGTTACATTTCTGACTTCCATCCTTTCTAAATTCGGTTCGCCAGTTTCACTATCCCACTTAAACTCCTAAAGCCAAAGACGGCAATGCAACGATACAAACTATCGTGGCCATCAGCTGCGGACACTGACTTTTCTTGGAGTTGTTCATCAACTATTTCCCACGTGTTGAACAACTTTTGCAATTCTCTAACTAGCCAATGGGTAAATTACGTTTTACAGTGCAAGTCATCTCCAATTTTCAGGGGGAAAAATCAGCGAAGTCAATTTTTTGGCGACCGTCTTCGGTAGACTATCATCTGCTCCATCGTCTAGTACTCTCAGTTCACGTGTTACGACAATTATAAGTAATCGTCTACAAAACACACAAGATATCAGCAGTAATAGGCAAAAACAGTGGTTTACACACTGTTTCAGCTTGAAACAAAGGCCAGTTGCCTTGTACAGTATGGCTGATTAGCAAACGTTGTTGGCAGGCTACTTACAAGTGGACACAGACAGTTGGTTGAAGCATTCTAAGTAATTCATTAGCGCCTCGGTGTCCACTCTCATCAAACAGTCAAACCCAAATAAGTTGACTTAATCTGAGGGGTTAGTCAGCACACACACTTTACATATCGAATTTATCTTCACACGTGCTTGTTACAGCACTTAATTAGTCTTCGAAGCATGAACCGTTTGCTACAGCAGGTCAACAACTAATTGGTTCATTCAGTCTATGGATGAGTAGACAGGCAACCGGCGACGTTGTACAGAAATAAGTTGTAAACACCCGATTTATTTGTAACGAATGACGGCTTGCTTAGAGCAGGTCACAGTGAAATAACAGCGACGCTGAGGTTGCCACCTCACTCAAGTGGAATTCACATGCAAACCGTCTTGTTAATTAATTAACCCGGGTCAGAGTTAACGACGCTATTCCGCTTTTCACAAGGTAGTGCAGTTCAGATAAGTTGTTTTTGTCTAATTTTGGACAGCCGGACAACATACAGCCTACACGCGACCCTGTGTGTTACGTGGTAGTGAATACCGGGTGGTGTAAATGTTGGAAAATGAAATTGACTTTTTGAACCGGAAACTGTTTTTGACTAGAACTTCTCTGGATGATCAACCTGATGTCTTAATAATATGGTGTGCACCACGTTCAGATTGTTCTAAACTACAATTAATATCCTGTGATTACTAACGTCGGTTGCGTGGACTTGTGGGTTCGCTTTTATCTCTCTCTCTCTCTCATTCACGCACCTTTACTTGTTTCCATAGCTTTTATGCAAACTGATCACGAACACTCGCATATCCGATGCACATAAAGTACAAATCTTACTGGAGCCGTTGGGAGGATTGACCGGATTCCTAGCCCATCATGAAGAACTACTACCATTGTTACAGGACGCCGACTGCGTTGGTTTATTTTTACAAATTTTCAAGACTAGTGAGTGAGCTAGTGTTGGTAGTCAAATTGAAATTTGCCGTTCAAATGTCTTGACAAAATTAGATCAACATAAAAGTTTTGCTTGAGTAGAGTAACAACCTAGCTTTTTAAGGATGTGATTCTACTAAAATCACTAGTTGAAAAGATGAAAGTAAATCTTTAGTCATACCGCACAAACACCATTTCCGTATCACTTGAAAACACCTCATTGAATTATTGGTCGATGCTCCGCTCGAATACACCAGCAGAAAGGTATATAAAAGGAAAGTTTGAAGATAGTTATGCACCACCATCATCATCATAAACAGTAATACACCAGTGGTTCACACTGATGCTTAACTGCCAATCAGACACGAAGAAGAAGAAAAAAGCAAACCCTAAGTAATGAGGGACATAACTATTAAAAAATAGCTACGTCTATATCCAAACATTCAACATCAAGGTGCCTACATCTTGCAAACAAACAACCCAGCTGTAAGTGAAAGTAAGGCACCACCTAAATCTGTGTAAAGATTGAACGAAAGAACTCGTTTGACAATCCGTGCCAGGCACCCGCTTCCTAACCTCCTTGTTGCTCACTCGTTGGTTCCACTCGATACGAGCGATTGAACGCACATATCGGTGGTCAAACACCTGAAGACGGTTTACGTCTTCTACCCTGAGGGGTCAGGTTTCGCTACCATATATTAATACAGCCCTCACTGTTGTCTGATATACGTGACCCTTCAGAGAGTTATCTTTCTGTCGCCATAAGTGCCTTAGAATAGTAAACACCGCCCTAGCCTTATAAATACGTGCTTCTATTTCATTTCCTACACCTCCGCCGCCGCCGCTGAAACAGCTTCCCAGGTATACAAACCGGTCAACAACTTCCGTGACTTCATTATCTAACATTAAATCTACGTGATCACAGCAATCTTGCAGAAGCACTTTGCATTTCGAGGCTGCAAAGCGCATTCCGAAGTACTTAGCAGAACGCGAAATTGCATTCACCGTTGCTTGTGCCGCCTAAAAGTTGTCAAACAGCAACACCTTATCGTCAGCATAATCAAGATCAGTCAGCCTTCCACCAGGTAGGAGGTCCACAGCCGCATCATTTGAGTGACGCAAACAGTCCCCCATTATTTCGTCCATGACGAAATTAAACAAAAATGGTGAAAGGGGACAGCCTTGACGAACGCCGCTTCTGGTGCTGAAGTTGTCAGATAGCTCATCGTAAACCCTAACCTGAGCCGAAGTATGGGAGTAAAGCGCCGACAGTATGTTCACATACTTAGTCGGTACACCCCTGCGTTTAAGCGACTCTAAAAGTGTAGATCGATCCACCGAGTCGAACGCACTTTTATAGTCAAGAAATACGGCAATTGTTGGCCAGCGGTACACATGACACTGCTCCAAAATTTGACGAAGGGTAAAAATGTGATCTACACCCCCCCGGCCAGGACGGAACCCATTTTAGACATATCATAAACTTTAGACGCATCAAATCGCTGCATCACTGCGGGCATATACGGGAGGTTTTCTGACGGATTAGAGATATCAATGGTTCATGGGACAAGAACACTAATGAGTACTGAGTAGGCTTACGAGCAAATGAAAGAACATGCCCTCATTCTTTTTTTCTTAATAACGAACTCCTATAATATGCATTACGGTGGTCGGATCAAATTATTAATAGACCTCATGTCCTTCAAAGCTACGCTTTGTCTCAAAAGGTTATTGTGATGTATAATGTGTTTCGACTTCAACACTGGAAAACGATGCGGCCTGGGTAAGATTTCGCCACTGAATATCAATTGCCAGCATTGGTCAGGCAAACGCCTTATCTGGTCTTATGCAAGCACAAACGCAAAAGACAGAAGACTTTCTCGTTGATGCAATTTTACCGAGGTTTGACTTCAAACCTGTGGCTACAGACGTCTTGAAAACTTATCCGATAACAACTGTCACGGACCGATAAGCTGCTGTTCACGATGCGGTTCTACGGAAAGTGCAGAATTATCTTCCATTAGTCAGTCAGGAAAACTATAAACGTAACTGTGAGCCAATTTTACAAAGGCAAAGCCTTTCTATTCATCCATTTTCCATAATTTTGTCAATATCCTTTCCGAATGCAGCCCACGGGTGTTACAACAATTTCATTAAGCATTCCAAAAAGTACCTGTTTGATTACGAAGTGTACTGGTCGTATATTGGTCTCGGCCTCAAGGGCTTGCGCAAATCCCGTTTCAGTTACGCCTTGCCGGCACTCACTGGAAGAGGTTCAGCGGCAACCCGGTTGGAGAGCGAAACTCCGTTCACTTTTCAGAGAGTTCTACAGGTCGAAAAGAATCTTTCAAGCAAGTTATCACTCTATCACCTACAACCAAATGGACAAACCACAATTTTCGTTGATAAGTCCAAGAGCATTTGTTTTAAAGTCAACAGGGAGGGATCAGCGGACCACCTACAGAAAACTTCCTTTCTCAGAGTAGCAATTACCAGGAGGAAAGTTTTTTGAACGGCAATCTCTAATCAATGCAACAAATCCATGGAAGGCACGTATCCGAATTTCGTTTATCTCAGTGCGAGTCCTAATAAACGATCACAGGGAAGCACAAAATAGACGGACCCGTGGATGCGATTGCCAACTTTCTTGGCAAACAAAGCCCTTGTGGGATGTTTCCTCCTGATTGCCAACGAAATTTAGCTCTACTATGGTCCAAAATTGGAAATGTACTAACAACGCGGTCTTAGCCTCAAAATACTGTCAGATGTTTTACTGGTTGACAAAAACTGATAAAACCTGAAATTCCTCCAGAGAAGAAGCTGAGTTTAAATGTTTTGCAAAACTGGTCGTTCAAGAAAATCTGGCAAAACATTTTTTTATTAAAATGCAGCCGTCAGTTTCTAAAATAAAGGTTTCAAGAGAATCCAGTTCCCGACTCTAATTCCTCGACCCTGGGCAGAAGCAGACGGTTGTTACACTTGACAGTGGGATAACTCAAAATGAATCTGGTTACTATGATTTTTCCGTCGAACTCTATCATCTTTGGGCGGATGAGGACAGTTTATTCTTCTGTTTCAAACGTTCCACTGCCTACCTCGTCCACCTTAATTCGTCATTAGGGTTGCTTGGATTATCCTGTGAATTTGCATATGACTAGTAAGTCAGATAGCTTAGTGAAAATGTGACACCGAGGATTATCCCCATCCTAATAAGTCTATCCTAGATTCTTACATCGTGACCATAATCATTTAACGTCATAACATAGAGTTTTAAGGAGGGCTGGATTTTGTTTATTTCTATAACTAACTTCATTTCAATTAATGACGTATTTTTGTTTCTTTTTATTCGTTTAGTTCGTGGGCGAGATTTGTCTGGACTACTCAAATTCATCGAACTGCTCAGACATAGTGACATGTACTTACGCATACGAGTTCTCGAATGGTTGTTAACTCTTCTGGAAGACACGCCAACACTCTCAGTCGCCGAGACGATCGCACATCAAATTGTTCGAATTCCTGCTTTCTTTGAACCTTTGAGTTTATTGTTGGTGAGAACTGCTCGCGAGTGAGTCAGATTTTGTTGAATGTCACCAAGTGCTACTACAAATTTCTTGACTAACCTAAACAGCTTTTAATCGCAGTAAAGTCTGTTTGTTTCAAACTACATGATAGTAGTAATACTAATGTTTGCATCATAACACAAGTAAGCACTGATTTCAATCTTTGCGTCGTACATAACTTTCACTTCAGTCACCTGGCCTACTCGTAAACATAAACACAGTAGTGAGTATCACATAGATACATGCTACAAGATAGCTGACTTGTTTCAGAATCATTATTAATTTTCCAGGGATCCTTGAAAAAACTATGGTTAATAGTTTATTGAAGAATAAAAGAATAAAAGAATAAAAAGAATAAAAAGAGATGTGTTAGTCTGCGGATGATGCGTCGAATTCCCAATACAGCATTTTTTTCGTTATTGAATCGAGTGCTTTCGTTTTATGCCCTTGCCCCCTCCCCAGTTATCGTTAGACCCTGAGTCTACGTTTGTTCCTTGCGACCGTTTATACAAGAGTTCAACGGACATTATGAAACCCAAAAAACAAAATCAACCATCACACACGCAAACATATGCACACAACAATGCGCATCAGTTGCAAGGACAGTGTGACATTGATGAACAGTTCACTGTGTACGCAGAGGGGTGACTTCCAATTGTCAATTACTACTGCTTGCGTGAACTGGAGAAACTTTCGATTTTTTGTCACTTAACGTATTCGAAAGGCCGGTCGGCCCGCCACAAACCGGTATTTTCGTTGGCACCTGAAGCAAAATGCAGATGCTATTACCAGTCAAGCCTATTTTTTCGGCGTTATGTATGTTATTTACCGACACTAAAGAGATGACAACAAATTTCTTGAATTCAATGAACTATCTACTATTCAAAATCCGTTTTACCGTTGAGCACGAGCATAATGATGCTCTGGCCTTTTGGATATTCCCATGAAACGCTGGAACAACGGTTCTTTACTACGGTCCGTCTGCCGGAAACACACATAGACTGAGCAGCACTTGAACTTTTACAGTTTTGTACCGATTCCATGCCGGCGTGAGCTAATAAGAGCTTTGTTTTATCGTGCAAGACGAATCTGCTCGAGGGGAACATTGGCCAAAGAGGTGTCGTTGTTAAGCACCATGACTAAAGAAGAGGGCTATCCATCAACATTTAAGGAGAAACACAGCAAACAAAAAACCTCCACAATGTGTTCAACAGCTTCCAACTTGAATGCCTACAAGAGTGATGACATTACTGTTCTGTTGAAAACCCCTCCCACGGTGCCTTTGGGATGCACGTTCTAAGCAGTCTAACTGGTCGTGCTGTTCACTACTACCCGGATTCCAACATCACCACCAAAACCACCGCTAGCGCTCAATGCCAAATCTTACATTAGTAATGAAGTCTCGTGTGAGTGCCGAGTTACTCACATAGACAGAACGGAGCGGCAGTTACGCAATCGAGTCAATGAGCACATCCCAATTTGGGCCCCCAAACCAATCAAGCATACCACATGCCTCAATTAGGTAAGAGTGTGGCGAACCACAGACAACCGGCGTCATTGAACGCTCGACATCCGTTGACATGTTGATCCCAAATGAATCGGGAGAGGGCCTTTCGAATACGATAAGTAACAAAATATCAGAAGCTTCTCCGCTTCGCAGAGGCAGTAGTAGTTGACCATTGGGATTCACCCCTCTGCGTACACAATGACTTGTTCATCAGTGTCACATTGTCCTTGCAACTGATGCGCATTGTTGTGTATGTTTGCATGTGTGATTGTTGATTTTGTTTTTGCCTTCATAGTATCCATTGAACTCTGCTATGTAAACACATAGACTATTGTGTGTACCTGATGAGATGCCGGGAAATGTGCTTGAGAAATACATTGTGTAGAAAATTGTTTTTGACTTCTCTGTTCAAATTTATTACGGGAAGCAGTTGTTTTACTATCAGAATTATTGTGATGCAACAGATTATGACTTTTAATTGAGTTGCCTTAATGTTTTAGAGGTAGCTTTTCAATATAATGCAATGTGAGACCGTCTGTCTTCAATAAGACTTCTCTCAATGCATTACTTTTATCACCATTGTTAACAGTGTTTTATCTCTCTTCTAGGTAGTAAGCGTAAACTGATTATCTAAGCTTGTTGGATATCCACATCAGCACTTGATCTTTTCGTTTACCACTTTTTTGATTCGAGACTATTCGCCTTCGGCTTCTATTGGATATCAAGTGTTACACAGATCGATCTCATTGATGTTTTCGACAGTGTTCTAAAACTGTCCTCCACTCAACATTCCTCTGAAGCAGCAAACCAGATGCAGCTGCTGCTCTAACTGGGGGTGACAGCGCAAGCATAAAAATAGTCGTGTTCGATCAAGTCCCTGAAAAAAGACATCAACAAAGTACTGAGCTGTTGCGGGATACTTAATATGTTACATTTTTCATTAACTACCTGTGTGGTAATGTTGAATCTCTTCTCGACAAATTGGAGGAATTTTGAGAGTTATGCAGGGAACAGAAACTGCCGGTATAAAAGAAAGTTGACATACGGAAGATGGGAAAAAAAGAGAAGCCCATACGTCATTTATGGCCGAGTTTTACCTTGATTACCGATTCGCAAAAGATGGCGATGGAACTGATTACATGGACACCCCACTCAAGATATTGGATGCATTATCCGGTTCCCATAATATCGTATGAGTTATCGTATATCTTGGGTATTCATCCACTCGTTGGATGGATATAACCTCTTGACCCCAGATAATTTTGTTGGTCAATAATCACCTGCTTATTGGCTTGAAACTCAAACGTGCAGAGATTCGAGGTTTCTGTATACCGCGAACCAATTTACTCTGGTCGGTTTCCTAAAGTCAACTCCGTGCATCCAGTCGGTGTGAAGGGAACAGTCATTCGATCTTTCAGTAACAGAGCTAATGGGATTAATACAAGCGAACTCTTCAAAATGACCGAGACTTTTCAAATTAAAGAGATATTAGCCGCCAGCCGAGATCTAAATGTCTGTATCAAAAAGGAAATTGAACGCATGTCGACTAAGAAACCAGATACCAGATCCTTGCAGTATATTGTGCAAACGGCATATCGTGAGAGAACCTGTGAAAAAATTCGCTCAGAGAATCACAATTTATATGTTGGTCAAGTTAGGGTGATTCATAGGGGTTAGTCTTATCGTTTGGAGCGAGGCTGTACCGAAGCTTTTGTTATTCATATCCAACACGCATGCATCAACCGTAATATCAGTAAACCCCTGTCCAACTGTGTGGCGCGGATTTATAAGTAATACGAGACACAGACGTTCCTTATTTACATCAGTTTTACCCCCACTTACTGAGCGATGCATTAAACCAATCCCTGCAGACGCAGCGCAGGTTGACTGTGGCAGTCCTCAATTAACATCTAGTCCTTTGTTAATGAGAGTTCGATTACAACAATCTTGGGAAAGGCCACTAAAGGTGGTTGAAACGTTGAGCAACAACGTGGTCACGAAATATGAAGACCCTGAATGCTTCATTGATCAAAGTGGGTAGGTGTCGCCTACCTGGCTGGGGTCATCGTGATCATTCAAACCGCTGGTTAAAGACGTTATCCGAGATGGCGATGTGTCGCAGTCAATGGCGTACCTGTATCCATATCATTTCTAATTCTTCCGCTTAGTCTCCTTTTGATAATGATCAACCTTCTTAGTAACGTTTTCTTCTAGGATATTCCAGTCACTGTTGAGGTGAGCGGCGACCCGAGCCACAGTACCTTTTGGTCAGGCTCATGGCTGTTATGATGATGATGATGATGATGATGATGATGACGAGCATTAGAACTTGCTCGTAACGTTGTGGTCTTCTCAACTAATCTATTAAAAACGTGTGAAACACGTCACTTACCTGTATGGCTTCATTCGTATCCAATTTGGTGGGGATATTTTGCAGTGGAACGATTGCCGCTTCACGATATGACCGTATCCATCCGTCAACTCACTAAAGTGCTATAACAGATAATTAATCGTCCGCCTAATAAGGGCATATTATGTTAGAACTTACGATCCGTTTTCAGTTCTCGACCTGAAGACCTGTCGGCTCATTTGACCTGCGGTTATAGAGACTGGGGAAATAACAATACTAGAAGGTATAAATTGTTGTCAGTGCTTATCCGAGACGAAATAACGATAACTAAGGTAATACGGCTAGCACAAAAAATACGTTGTATACGTCACCTTACATATCAGTAAGCAAGATGTAGCCACATTGTGGCTGACTATTTCAGTGTAGACATGTTGAGTTTAAAATGGAAATACCATTCCTCCATTTTGATTGATCCCGGTTTGGAGCTTTTTTCTGTTTAATAAGTGTATGGCATTTAAACAACAGTATGAACGAAGAATGCGTTAATGTTGGTCATGGTGGTATATAAATTGGAGTTTCGTTTTTGTTGGAGTTCTGGTGTACATAACGTCTTAAGAGCCATACTCCGTATACTGATCTCGATCTGGTCACCTGATGGTGGTTTCACTAGATAATGGCCGTTGTGATATGTAGTCAACTGACATTCGGAGTACACAACCCAGTCATCGTACGCTATGCAAGCATAACCAAATCACCATACGCATGTAATACTCAGCTCCAGGGTTGCTGTGTAGAACGCCCAGTTGTTTCTGAAAGCACTTATTTGGGGCACTGAGGTAGTAGTTGTAAGTGCTCGACTTTATGAAAGGAATGTTGTGTATTTATGAACTGTTCCTTTACTTTCTGCTTGATGCATGATTATAGGTATAGCAAAATTTTACCGAATAAGTACGCATGATTTTAGCTTCGTTTTTCTCTAATGATGTCTTTTTTAAATTCCAAAGTACTCCAGTGGGACGAAGTCGCGTTTCAACCTCCTGTTTCGGACTAAACAATCATCGACCAAGCTCACAATATGTCAGAACTCCTCTACCAGCCAGTCCGACTTCAAGACTTATGGTATGTCACATATTTACTTTGTTGACAAAGTATACTAATTTCTCCCACGCTGATTGATGTTTAAGTCTCATCTTTACAAGGCTCGACATCCAGCAACTTTGATGCGGCGAATGATTTTTACTTGAACATCGTTACTTTATACGGTGTAATAATACCGACTAGTCATAGTTAAGATGGACATACCGGAGAATGTCGATCAGAATAAATTTGTCACTGACATTGATCTTGCTTGGTGGTTGTGCGTACGAATTTTGTAATTTACATAACTAAAGCAAATCATTATTCTGAGGTGAATACTCATGTCCATACAATGTGATCGATGATGCACAAATTGGATCGAAAAAAGTTGAATGTTGCATTTATCCTTTGGTTATTGTTTGGATTTAGAATAAAAGTTGGAATTTCACTGAACTATTTAATTCATAGTGATTCACAATCACCAGTTGTTTGTATAGGTTTTTCTAAGATACTACATGGTACTAAACGAGAATTTATTGACGGATGTTAGAGACTACATGTGCATATTTCTTAAAGTTCACTTTACATGGTTTATGGTCAGATTAGATTCCACACTTAGTTAGGTAAATTTTAACTTAAGTACATATGGGACATACTCCTAAATGCATTTATATTAAAGTTTGTGAGATAATATAAGTCGTTCAGGGTCATTTATGCTTGAGCAATTAAACAATATTTTGCTCACTAATGAGGTTGAACGAAACAAACATTACATAAAATTAGGTCAATATGATGCAATTAAGAAGTTATACCTACATATCAAACTGAACATTTTTTGAATTGTGAGCGTTATTTCCATTCCCAAAATCCCGCACCGTTGATCATTAGAGTAAACCAACGGACTAGAGGAGTTGTCACATTATATTTATAAAGTATTTAGTAGTTGTCTTCCGCGCATACTACAGTGTTTATTTTTCTTGATTAACCGCAAGGTTTTTTTTTTACAGGGACTAATGACTACTTTTGGGTTTGAACAAGTGCAAACAGAAATTAGGCAATACTTGAGTGAAATACGTTAAGGAAAGCGTCTAAAATTTAGCAAAAGATTTTAATCCTTCAACATCATGTTGAAGGAAAAGAACTATTGTACGGAAGAATAGGTTTTTTCAAATATCAGAATAAATATCCGTGAAAAAATGACACGGTTCATTGTTTTGGTAAAAGTATATGATAGTAAATTTTGTGTTCAAAAACGGACTCAGCAGATATGTTTTCCAGTTATTTACTAGTCTGTCATTCATTTAATTATGGTTGCAACTTATACAATACAAAAGATTAACTCGTCGTTTTTGTCTTTGCTTAATCTGTACAACACTCATAAGTTACTTAGTGGGGACCATGTATGTTACATTCATGGATGCTGCAACGATGCAACACAGAGGGTGGCAAAGGATCGTTCGTCATGGATCCTCTCTGTTGAACTGGTTGATTATCTTGGTTAATCAAACTCCACTAGAATAAAGGTGTACGTACGAGAAAAAACCGTGTCGAAATTGCCAACGTAGTTCGTTGCATCCAACTGAGCAGCCATCCGTAACTCATTCAAGAAATTCTACCTACTGACGTCACGCGTCTCAAAACTGTGTGACTATTTGACTAGATGATTAGTTTGAAACACAGGATTCCCTTTGACAATCTCATGAGGATATAGAGATGACGCGCTGAGATAGGTTGACATTTCGTTCACTCTTCTCCTCACTTGCAAACGTAAATCATTAAGGCCCTGGCAGCCCGAGTTGTTGTATCAGCCACTTATTTGCTCAGCACCAGCTGGCAAATTAAGATAAACAGAGGCTTGCTAATGGGTGGAAATCATGAGTTCCGATTGCACACCATTGTAGCGAATGAACTGTCCGAGTTAGCTTAGTAATCCCTAGTCATGAAATGTGGCATTCCGATCCATGCATACGCCAGCTCGAGGAAGTGCCACTAATTGTTTCCACCATTTCGGCGTACATTTGACTAATCGGTGAGATAACTGGATATAGTTGTCAACCATTTCCATATAGACTCCAGTGAAATTGACTGAGAGACAAAATGGGCAGACGAGTTGCGTTCAGGTCACGTAAGACCGATAACTTGGTGATGGGTAGTATGTAGCAGTGTTGTGTTTATTCTCCTCAAGATTAAATTATTAATAATTTGAAGTTAAATAGCGGGATGGCAGAAAGCATTGAGTGAGTTATCAACCTCGAGGGGGCACGATTATTTGTTTAAGTTGAGACGTGACCGAGCACGAATTCGTTTACCATATTGTTGACTTAGCTTGATATAAAGTAGTTCAGTGCAGTCTAATAGACTTGAAGAGTGGAACGAAAACGAGGATGTCGAACACAAACTGCCGAGTGGAATCAACCAGTTGATAGTCAGTATGAAGTAGGATGCATACATGGATTCCCTAGTGAACAAGATTTCAAAATTCTGCTCTAAACTCGCTTAGGAATATGTAACTTTTGCTTTCAACCGTCGGTCGCGATGGCTGAAGGTAAGATGACACAGTACAGCACAACAATGGTGATCACTTTTTCTATTAGCAAAATACTTTGAGTTGTGGTTATCGGATTGAGGTCCGCAACTTCGTAGCTTCAGCTGATCAATGATGGGTTTGACTTGCTCTACTTTAAATCAAAATTCATCGTAGGTGTCTTTCTTAGATGTGACTCATACGGCCTCGATTAGTATTTCGAATTGTGGTTTGTTTACTATCATTAACTATTCATGTAGTTTAACACCGACGCTACGAAGGCATCATTTTTTGCCTTCATCATTTTCATGTACCTAATCTATTATTTCCATTGTGAGTTGTCGAACCTGCCAATTCACCCGTAGAATAGCTTTTTGAAAGTCATGGTTTGCCTAACTTATAAACCCATCCAGTTTGATCAAATTCCAGTATCATTTAGTGTACTTTGTAGGTCATAGTGGTAACACATGGGTGAACGAGTCTATGAATACACTATACCTCGTGTACGATGCATAATTCGTCTGAACTGTTCATGTAACCGACTGTAGTGAATAGTTTTAGGGTTTAGTATTTTCGTAAAATTTTAATTTTGGTTTTATCCACAATTATCTGTTGTAAGCTTCACTTTTGATAGAAATTGAAAGGGTTTTTCAGTACG
>JTDE01001351.1:133985-149848 GCA_014338405.1 Paragonimus skrjabini miyazakii | reverse complement strand
TTAACAAACTATTGTGAGTTGATCATTTTCATTTTTATCACCTTTTTGATTTCGAGTTCATACCTGAATTTTGTATAGTGATCAGATCCACTACTCTGTTGTACTGACCTTTGCAGGTATGTTCGGCAATTTGATTCAAACATATTTGCCGTGAAAACCTGAATCGTTGGGATGACCCCGTCGATTAAGTTAGCCTTCATCAGCTCCCTGGAATACGTGAATACACGTCATCAGGTTTCCGAGTTTACTACCGTCGGTCACTCGGTTCATATGCAGACCAACACTGTCATCTATGAATCCGAGACCAACAAGTGGTCGTATAACGTGTTACCGTAGACGCGAAGTCTTTTGGAAAAACCGAAGAAACTCGCAACACTACGCTAAACTCTCGTGTGCGGCTGCTCGGGAGGGCTACGAGAGCATCCAGTATCTCCTCGAGTGCACTGATGGCTGTCTGAAACTCCGAAGTAAACATAACCCTGAGTTTTGATAGAACTTAATAACGAAAATGGAAGGCGAAGAGTTCTGTCTGTCTCCCAATATGAGATTAACAGGAATTCACACATTTTAAGGGCCACGTTTATCACCGTTCTTACTACCGCCTGTTAACGACATCAAGGAATTATTTTAGCTTAGTAGATTCCCCGGAACCGGGGTTTTTGAGATATACTCCGCGCTGAACAGCAAAGGAGTAATATGCTGATGAGGGAACCTTTAAGTTTTGATTGATGTGGAAACATCATAATCTGGGACGTTTCGAACTCCAACATGGATGAGCTTGAGCCTAACAAAAATATAATGAAAATTCCTTGCTTTCACTTTTAAACTGGCGAGTGTGCAAGCTTGCACGCGTTCAGCGTATGTCCAGTGCAAACTTTGCATCTGGGAAATGGCGTCCACAATTTCTTAGGGCTACTTTTATATCCCAACATACGGCAGTACTTTTCCTGCAGCATTATTACCACAGAAATTGTATAATCACTGGCAAAGTTTCAGTATTTCCTACTCGTTTCACGGAAGAACCTGCGAATCCGAAATCGGGTAACTGTGTCCCTGCTGGACGCTTTATATTACCTTCTGCTGATATGGCAAGTCAAAAACAAGTCGCCACAGCTCTGTAAGTTGCTCTGTAAATGATTCGCATCATTCACATTGCAGAACCAAGACACACTCCTCTATTTTCAACTCGTTTAAATGCCTTTACATCAACTTATCTAGTCTGCCCAATAAACTCATTGACCTAAGTAATCTCTACTTCACCTTAAAGCACTGTGCAATTAGATTGACTGAGTCCTTGCTCACTACTTCTGTTCTGGATCCTGGATATGAATCCGGTGGCATGCTGTTTATTCAGGCTGATAGAGCCGAAAGTAAACTTGGCAATGCGGTCCTTTATGTAGTTTTCTCACCTCAGGTCCCTCATTGTGACATACCGAAAGTTATTTTGATCTCTGGGGTAGTCTGTTTTACTAGTCGCTGGATTAATTGTAATCTATGGTTGGTTGGAGTACTACACAGCTCTCTATCTGCACAGTAAGCGAGAGTGGGGCTTATCTTAACAGGTTCGGGAACCGTCGCCTATCTAAACTTTCGTGCACTTACGCATTTGGGTCTCGAATATGTCCTGATACCACGTTTCTCCCATTTACTGGAAACCCTGGGTTTAGCTGAACATGTCTCCGACTTCACACGCTGGTGGATGGTTTTACTGTTTTGCATCTTGACTATGTTCTTGCCAATGAGAACCCAACGGTTGATAATCTCCAAGTCACTGTCCGTTACAGTGGTCTGGTACAATTTAATTTGTAGCGAAAAATTGATCTACTTTGCCACCATTAACCGTTGGAACAATTACCAAATGGATGAAGATATGATGCGTTTCCGCTTGAGGGCTAAGACTTGGGGTGGATTTAACCACCAACATTTCTTTAATGAACTACATAACAGGCTGACCGACGTACTCGTCGCAGCCGCTGGGGAGCTTACACTACCACCTGTTCGGAAATAAAATGTCACCGCGTCGACTCGGCAGCCGGACACAAGCTCATTCTCAGGGAGCGGCATGCGTGAGCAAGCTACCAAAGTTCCCTGTCCGAGAGTGATCTCACTGTTTATGCGCAAATCAGAAACCAATGCACCATGCTTGTTCAACAGGATATCTAAGGTGTTTGCACCATTAGATCAACGATCTGACAGTGATGGTCCACAGGGGCAAGAAGTTAGAACGCCGCGTAAAAACTTCCCAGAAGGCCCGACCGAAGGTAGTCTGTGCGCCTGCCAGAGGTGGCAAGGGGACAAGTCGAAACGTCCCGAAAATTAGCACTGATGTTGAAATTATAGAAATATAAAAAATAATGTGATCAGACGGCAGTTATTGAAGAGCTGATGCCTGATAAGGGGAAGCTGAGCAAGGTGACTGAAGGGCTGGGGGCGAATAGTTACCTAGCTTTAGATGGAAATAGAAACTTCGTGATACGGGGCAGTGTGGAGCACCACACGGAGAAATGGAATGAACAAGAAAGCATCGTGCCCCACCACGTGGTAAATTTTCTAAGAGGGATTCATACTTCGTTGTGTGTGGTATTAAAGTGTTTGGGTAGGCAGATGAAGAGAAAAGTTGACCCCGAGTTAGCGACTCCACGTCACGTTCTGTTGAAAATTGCGAGCCCCGCCATGAGGACAGATACCTAGCTACCGTTGATGGGGTGAAGGTCAGATCAAATAGAAAAATAAAGTGTCAAAGGGAATGGCGTCGCTGGGTGGAAAAGGGAGAAGTTTTTTGGCACTAGTATGAACATGAAAAATACAACCGTAAACCTCAAATCGCCGATCATCCAGGCCGCCAACCTATCAGAGGTGCACAACATCGCTGGGGATGTTGGTGAGGTGAGAGGGGTTCGGTTAAAAGTTCAGTCAACCAGTGGTCAACTCTCTTTCCCTCCATATCCTCAAGAGTACCAACGCGTAGTAAGTTCCAGGTAGTCAGACACATTTTACGGTCGTCAGAGGCCTTGAAATCGAGCCTGAAAAAACGGAACCCGTTCTCTACTGTAAAGTTTGAGAGTGGTTCATCCTCCAGCTGTGGCAAGGCTAGTGGGAGTTGTTTGTGGTGCATGCCAATGCATGTAGCTTCGGAAACACGGGTGAAACTGGGTATGGGGTCTAAGGCGTCCGACGTTATACCATTAAATGAGGCGCAGTTAAAACCGGATGAACAAGTAGAGCGGCATTTTCTCCAAGGATGCTACGTTCACACGGCAGGCGAAGTAGACAGGCGCCTGTAATAGGGGTCATGATCTTGGCGGTCAAACATTGCGAACAACAAGTGGCCAGAGCTTTAACGACGCCGAATGCGCAGTTGATGGGTTTTGGATTTAGGACGAGGAAGGGGACTGTAGCCGTCATCTGTATATATTGAGGCCCGGGTTCTCCACCGTTAGAGAACAAGGAGATGTTGACACAGCTTACACAAGCGACTGCTGATGCTGGAGAGGTTCTTATTCTTGAGAAGTTTAATGTTCCATAGATAGACTGGGCGGTGCAGTGTACCTCAAGGAGCCCCTTCTTACATTGCAAAGCGCTAGCGCAGCACGTGATAAATGTGACAAGATGGAGACCAGGTCACAAATCTGTGGTGCTAGATTTAGTTATCACTAAGTGTCTGAATGAATAACTGACATTTACGGATTCGCCTTTTTCTATTCCGTACGCTTCTTTCAAATACTTGTTTCTTAAGTAGATTCCGCCTGTCAACCCTGAAGCTGCTGAAAAATCGAAATTCCATACTTCAATGATATCTTTTCATTTATCCTCCAGCTTTACAATTAGGCTTCAAGATGTAATTTCGCTGATCAACAACGACGTCATTTTTGTTTCGACAAGTCGCAGAAATCAATGCTCCTGGTCTTCAGTAAAAGCTTTCACTACCGGAAGGAACATCTTTTTAAACTGCCAGGGCTCTCAGTGAACAATTTGAAGATGGTAAGAACGCAATGACAGATAAACCTGCTGTTTTCATATAATGTCAACTATGCTGGGAAGGAAGCCTGCCAACAACAGTGGCGTAACATCAAAGAAATACAACAGCTGAAGTATGTCATTCTAATCCGACTTCTGTCCAACATTGGAGTAACTAGGTCATAAGATCACAAACATTCTCGACCAACATGTCCAATGCGCCATTTCAAATGCCACAACTGTAGCAGGATAGGTCACATTCGACGAATATATCATGGTTCGAAAGTGTATTCGGCCCATACGTCTCCTAAAGAGTAGTCTCGTATTCGACATTCAGTCCATTGTTCTTACTGTAATTTACATAAATTCTGCTGGTTCTATGCAACACTGAACACAGTTATTTACTGAAAACAGTTGACACAAACATCTCATAGACACCAGAGTTCAGAAAAAGGGTGTAGTGGATGAGATCATTGCCGGTTACAAATGTGCGTGAAACATTGTTGCCCGGGTACTGGATCTGTTGAAGCTCGTCTGGTACGTATGTCTTATTTTGTCTGGTATGATGTGGAGCAATGAATCCGTTGAGGTATGTTTGGTTTGCTTGTAAAAAGCCGATACTTAATATGCTTCCATTTGTCTTTGCTGTATGAAATAAACGGTCAGGATCTGACATATTCTGCTGCCCTAGCGTGGTGGTCAGGTTTGTGTGCTGTTTTGATCCGGAGGACTGTGCTGACTGCAGCCTCAGTCGTCGCAGGTTCAACCAGGTCAGATTGGCCAAAAGGGGAGCAGCCAGATAAAAGGCTGATGCGTTCGTTGTGAGGCGTGTATGGTGACAGCGTGTTGCGTTTTGGTTGGGTTTGTTATTTTCTTTTTTGCCTGATGTGATTCTGTGTATGTGCGACTGGACTGTCTGTGCAGTATGTGTGGTTGGTTTATCTGTACAGTATTATCTCTGTGTGAATGCGCCGAATGTCCCGGGTTGTGATTGTCGAGCCTGTTCTTGATTGTTGATGCTGATGCGTATGTGTGCGTGTGCGTAACCTGCTGCCTTGGGGCTTTTGAGCCAAAGACTTTGGTTGAGGGCTCTAATCGCCATCCTGTCTAGGCCTGGGCGTCCTGGCAGTATTTTAAGCTTGCAAAATCTATGATTTTGCGACAGAAACCAAATACCATACTGCATCGGCCGTCGCGTAGGATAAACCGGGTCGCCCTATCTGCTACACATGGCAGGGCGGATAGGCAAAAATATGCTACTGCCAATCACTCACCCTCATACTCTCCTCCCAGTATTAATCCCCGAGCAGACAATACTCAATCACGTTTCAGTAATCCGAAGACCAACCTGAAACTGGCCCGGGGACGCAAGACGCTCTGTGTTGGAGCATGGAATGTGCGCACGCTGCTGGATCGATCCAGCTCCGGCGGACGGTCAGAACGGCGCACTGATCGCGATGGAACTGCGTTGCTATGGGATCGACCTAGCAGCCTTGAGCAAGGAAGGGCTTGTGGACCAAGGTAATTTACGGGAAACAGGTGCTGGGTACACCTTCTACTGGATAAGTTACCCGACAAATGATGCTCGGGAGCATGGTGTCTTTTTCGCAGTCTCTGATCGCATCAACGTTTTGATGATTGGCGAACCGCACGGCATCAGCCCTCGAATGCTATCTATTAGCCTGCGACGCGGTCGAGGTAAGTATGCCACAGTTATAAGTGTTTATGGTCCAACTATGTGTTACACTGATGATACAAAGGACCAGTTCTATGATCAGCTGTCCGCCACAATCCGGTGGGTGCCAGTGACTGACGGACTGCTTGATCTGGGTGACTTGAACGCTCGGGTCAGGCGTGACTCGGTAGTTTGACCGGGAGTCCCCGGACCCTACATCATTGGTTCAATGAACAAGAACGGTGATCCTCTGCTCCGCCTGTGTGCTACTCACGAGGTGGTTATCACAAACGCCCGATTCCAGCTGGATGCGAGCGACATCACGATGTGGACTCATCCACGAAACGGCCATCACCACTTGCTTGACTACGTGAAGGTGCGGCAGCGTGACATTCGTGAAGTGCGTATCACGCGAGTGATGCGCGGTGCTGAATGTAACACCGATCATAGACTGGCCAGGATTAAATTATTTATGTTTGTTGTAGATTTTAGGGACAACGGCAGAAGTTGGATATCAAACGATTGGAAAACTGCGAAATGAATACTGCTTTTCGATGTGCAGTTTCCGCTCGTCTGCACGACGCTTCTTTATCCATTATCCGTGAGGGTATGTGGAAGTTCATCAAGAAACGAATCACGACGGCAGCCAACGAGACGATTGGTGTCAATCTCCAGAAACGTCCGGAATGGTTCGACGACAGCAACGCCGTTATTGCCGAGTTGATACGACAGAAGAATACCGCGTTTGCTGCCTCCACAGTGGACCCGGGCAACGAAGCGAAGTAGACGACGTTCCGGAGTATTCGCCATTAACTGGTCGAGCGTGATCGCGGAATCAACGACAATTGGTGGATGAAGCAGGGTGAGCGGATGCAGGGGTTCGCAGATTGTCGACAACATAAGGAGTTCTGCGATTCGCCTAAAGCGATATTCGGTCCATCTGCCCAGTCTACTCAAACACTGGTAGACGTGGACACAGGCTGTTCGTGCACCCAGTCAGAGGACATCATGAAACTTTGGCGCAAGCAATTTGGTAGCTTGATAAATCATCCTGCTAGCATTGATTGGGTGACGGTGAACAACCTGCCGCAAGAGACCGTCAAGCCTTCACTTGCTCTCGCTCCTGAGTTACTAGAATTGCAGAGAGCGATTGGTCAACTTCGTAACGGGAGGGCTGCATGTGAAGATGGATTACCAGGCGAAATCCTGAAGAATGTCGGCCCGGCGATAGAACGTGAACTGCTCAAGCTGGTTCACTCCATCTGGGAGCAGGAGGTGATGCCACATGATTTCAAGGATACTGTGATTGTACCTTTATGTAAAAGTAAGGGTAGCAAGCAATGTCCCGACAGCTATCGGGGCATCAGTCTGCTTAGCTGCGCAGACAAGGAACTTGCCAGAATCATTCTGAACCGGCTGAATACGGATGTCTTGGAGACCAATGTTCTTGAGGAACAATGCGGATTCCGTGCGGGTCGGAGTACGATCGACCTGGTGTTCGCTGCTCGACAGCTCCAGAAGAAGTGTCGGGAACGGAACCAGCCCCAGTATGCCCTCTTCGTCGACTTCACCAAGGCGTTTGATTCTGTGAGTGGTGAGGCGCTGTGGACGGTACTTGGTAAGTTTGGATGTCCAAGATAGTTCGTCGACTTGATCAGATTGTTTCATGTAGGCATGGGAGCGAATGTGCAGTCGTATAGATCTACCTCTGATGATTTTGACATTGTCACTGGCGTGAAGCAGGGCCTTGTCCTGGCCTCGTCCCTATTTAGTTCATATTTAACTGCCATGGTAACAGTTACTTTTCAGGACCTTGGTAAGGACGGCGTTGAGGCAGAGTGTCGGATGGATGGGTGCCTACTGGATATTTGAAGTTTCGACGTCCCAACCCGGTTATATATCTCAACGATGCGCATGCTTCTGTTTGCAGATGACAGCGCGCTGTTTGCGCATATCGAGGACGAGCTACAGCGACTGACCACGGTTTTCGTGACCGCGGCATCCAAGTTTGAACTGAATATCAATGCAGGTAAGATATTTTCTTTTTTTTCAGCCTCCTCCGGGCGGAGGTGCTATCTGTGCACCATGACACCAAATCCGTTTTAATGGAGATGTTGTCAGCAGCTGCACAGATATCTGCTACTTGGATAGCAACCTGTCCACCGATCTGTCTGTAGACCGCGAGTTGAGGACTCGTGTGGCAGAGGTTAGTACTACTTTCGGACGTATTGAAAGACTTGTTTGGAAGAACCACAGCCTGAAACCGACAACTAACCTTTTTGTCTATCGCTCAATGGTGCTGTCTATACTGATGCACGGCAGTGAAACGTAGACATTGTATCAGCGGAACGTGTGGTGTCTGAACCGCTTTCAATTGTAATGTCTAAGACGCATCTTGGGTAAACAGTGGTTGGACATGGTTGCAAACACTGAGGTACTGCGGCGAGCGGACATGAACGGGATGAAAGCCCTACTGATGTTCAATCAACTTTGTTGGCTGGGACATGTTCGTCGGAAGGGCGATGACCGTATTCCGGAGCAGGTGCTGCATGGGCAACTGAGATCAGGTAGGCGAAATCCTGGTGGTCAAAAACGTCACTGTGACAGGCTAATCCGTTTTGGATGCCACCAAGTATTATTCCCGATGATTAGTTCTACATTATATTTTCGGTGATTGCCTTTCAGATCAACAGATGCCCGGTAGACATTTTGCAAGAGAAACCGACTAATCCGGGAACCTTTGGCCGGCGCCTCAAACCCATGTATTCGTTGTTGAATCCAGAGACTTTCAACTCAGCGATTCGTCAGTGATCCTATAATCTTGTACAAATTCGTCTCCAAAATCCGTAAAGTCATAGCTGGTCTTCCTCGGCTGGCAGACCCGCAAGGGCTTACTTACTCAGATGTTGAAGCTGCTGAATTTCTGGTCGGCTTCCAATGTGCTGTGTTTACGAACGGCGTGTCTATCTGGCCCACGGCAGAAAGCGTTAACACTTCTGAAGAAATCTCCACAGTAGATACCACGGCGGATGCCGTGCCAATTAAACTGCGGAAGATCAAAACCACATCTTCCGGACTAAACTGTGTATCTCCCCTGATCTTTTTTCATGGGGCTGCACAGTTAACTGTCCCGCTGAGCCTCTTGTTTACACAGTCAGTTGCTGCGGGAACAGTACCGAAGGCTGGAAATCGGTGGATATCACTTCCTTCTTCAAAGGGGGACAGCGCAATCAGCCTCGCACTTATCGTCCGATCGCCCTTCTATCATGTGTTTCAAAAGTCCTTGGAGCGTTAGTCCACGATGCATTTTCTAAGCATCTTTTAACACAATCTTTCTTCTGCAGAGAGCAACACGGCTTTCTACGCGGCCGCTCATGCACTACAAATTTGCTGCTAGCTGTAGACCAGTGGACCCTTGCTGCCGACAGAGGAGAGGGGGTCGATGCTATTTATCTTGACTGTGCCAGGGCCTTCGACCGAGTTAATCACTCTGTTCTACTCGATAAACTTCACCGCTGCATTGTCAAGAGCAAACTTCTCCGCTGACTAAAATCCTATTAATCACACCGTTCCTACCGTGTGCGAGTGGGTTCCTCTGTATCTTCTGCCAGACTCAGCCCCAGCGGAGTCCCACAGGGCTTCATCCTGGGGCCACTACTCTTCTCTATCTTCATCAACGATTTGCCATCCGTATTTTCGTCTCCACTGCTACTGTTTGCCGACGACATCAAAATCTGGCACATTGTGCGTAACAGCTCCGAGTAGAGCGCCCTGCAGGCTAATATTAGTGCACTTTACAACTGGTCTACATCTAACTCCATCGAGTTCAATACCAGCAAGTGCAAAGTCATGCATATCAGGCATAAGCACAACTTCCCTTATTCCCTTGGCGAAGCACTGCTCCAAGTCACGGACAGAGAAAAAGACCTTGACACTGTTGCGACATGCAACCTCTCGAGTTCTCCCAATACAGAGACCAGTGCCAAGAAAGCCAGCAGCGTACTAGCGCTTCTGAAGCGTTTGTTTGGAAAATTTGAACTATCATGTTTCAATCACCTGTACAACAGCTTTTTTCGTCCTCATCTCGAGCAGGGAACCCTAGTTTGGCCTCATCATCTATAAAAGGATAAACTAATTCTGGAAACTGTCCAGAGGCGTGCGACAAAAGCAGTCCGTGAGTGGGGTGCGAAGCCCTACATTAAGTGGCTTAACGGGTTAAATCTCTTCTCTCTGGAATATCGCAGACAGAGAGGTGGCCTAATTTTAGCGTTCATGATTATGAGGACCCCTAACCATCCGTGCAGGTCCCTGATAGCTTGTGCGGACACTAGCTCACTCAGAGGGCATTCATTAAAAATAAATTGTCAGCACGGCAGACTTGAGCTAAGGCACAGTTTCTTCTCGGTTCGAGTCTGCAAAACCTGGAACTCCCTGTCAGAACGAATCGTGAACGCCACGACAGTCGCTGCGTTCATATTTCGTCTGGATCACTACTCCAATACTTAGTCCAAATCCCAGCACATTATTCTGTACGCAGCCACGTATGTATGGTCGTCCGTCGCGTTTAATAACAGTGAGTATGCATTCATTGGCTTGTTTGTTTATCTATCTATTCTCCGTTGTTGCCCTTGTTACTACCAGGGAAAGTTGTGACGTGCGTAGATATCTCATTTTTTGTACTTCATTTTGCTGGCATTGCAGAACTGCTGCATCAGATCACATTGTACATTTTTGCTTGACTTGAGCAAAGACAACAACACCGCACGTTTTGGAATAAACTCTGCTACACGTGCTTGTTGGTTCTTCTTACGACGTCAGTGGTTGCCATCCAGTTTAAAACATCCTACTTGTTAGATTAACTTTCAGCTCTGTAACTTCGCATCCTCAGCCACGCCTGGAACAATACGAATACTTTCCAGCGTCATTGGACGCTTCACGAACATTGTCAATCTTTGGTGAGTCCAGACCTTGACTTCACTCGTTATTTTTGTATCAAGAATTATTGTTGTTCACACATATGTTCCATTACGAATTGTTGAGCCCGACGTGACAGTTTCTTCTACCTACCTTATTTTTGATATTTTATTATTTTGACATGTCTCAGTGTAGTGTTGAAGTAGACAATGATTTCATAGAGGCATTCATTACTATCCCACTCCCCAGTTTTTGTATTTATAATCCGCGAATGTGGTTTGACCAGGTCAAAGCTATACTCAGGACTCAGAGTTAAGTCACAACCAATGATGTATTCATACGTAGTTCAATCTATTCCAACTGAGATTGCTGAGGAAGTTTGTGATCTTATTAATGAAATACCTTCTGACTGCTCATACGACATCTTAAAAGAAGCCTTGATAAGTAGAATTGGACTGTCAGAGCAGAATAAGTTAGACCAGCTGTTTACCAATATTGAACTGAGTGATCGTAAACCGTCGCAACTACTCCGACACAAGAAACAGCTGCTTGCACCCCGAAAAATGGACGATTCTATTTTTCGACAACTGTGGATGAAACACCTGCCTCTGTCTACCCGCGAAATACTGGCATCGTTTAATTTCACCGTCCCCACTATGGAATTAGCTGACGGTGCGGATAAGATGCTGGAAGTTGACCCGTCTTCCCAAATGGCTTCTGTCACCTTTACCACCTCACCTCAGTAACCAAATGCACTTGCCACACAAATAATCGCGCTCACCATACAGATGCACTAGATGATGAATCATATTTCTCGTCGGAGTCGGTCATCATCTAGTGTGTGTCCCTTCAACCGCCATCGTTCACATACACCGAACAGGAATACATCATTTTGTTGGTACCACCAGAACTTTGGTCAGCGTGCAAGGAAGTGTAACCAGCCAAGCTCTTTCAAATCTACCCCTTCGGAAAACGCACTGAACAGTCAGTAACAGCGACGACTGTCGCTGGCTTAATTCCAACATATCGCCTATTTTTCATATCAGATAAGTCTACTGACATCAGATTTCTCATCGATTCCGCAGCCGAAGTGAGCGTAATTCCAAGGCGAGCGGGAAAAATTTCCCCACTTAACTCACCCGCTCTGCAAGCTGCTAATGGAAGTTGAAAAGCAACGTTCGACACGCGCTCACTTACGCTGGATCTAGATGTGCGAATTTAATTGGATTTTCGTCATTGCAGACGTTCAGAATGTCATTATCGGTGCCAATTTCCTGTCAGTTTTCGGACTTAGCGTTGATGTGCAACAAAATAATCCTCTGGATCGCACGACGTTGCTAACGGTGCACGGCACACAGGCCAAGATTAACTCCATAGGTCTGCACTTCCTCATACCCGAGACTGCACCACGATTTTATGCGTTGCTCCAAAGATTTTCAAAACTTACAACTCCTTCCTACGACCCCCTAAAAGTTAAACACGGAGTAGTTCACCACATCATCACTACAGGCCGTCCCACTACCGCTCGACCGCGTCGACTTCTGCCCGCAAAGCTGAAGATTGCTAAAGCTGAATTTGATCACATGTTGCAGCTAGGTATTATCCGGCCGTCAAAACAGTTGTTGGTCAGCCCCATTGCACATGGTTCCTAAAACGTCCAGCGACTGGCGTCCGTGCGGCGATTTCCGTGCACTGAACAGCGTTACAACCCCCGATCGTTACCCAACTCCCCATATTCATGACTTTTCTCTTACTCTCGATACCAAAGCCGTATTTCCCAAGGCTGACTTAGTGCGCGCTTATCATTATATTCCCGTGGCCCCTGAGGATATTCCAAAATCGGCAACCACAACCCCGTTTGGTCTTTTTAAGGTTCTCAGAATGCCATTTGGTCTAAGTAACGCTGCCCAAACTTTTCAACGTTTTATGGACCGAGTTACCCGAGGGTTTGATTTTCTTTATGTTTGTCTCGATGATATGTTGATTGTTAGTCGAGATCATTGTGAACATGAACAGCACCTCCGCTTGTTATTTGAACGTATCGTCCAATTTGGAATCACTACTGATCCCTCGAAATGTATCCTCAGTGTTGCTTCACTGGAATTTTTAGGACATACAATCGATTCCAAGGATATCCGACTGCTTGACACAAAAGTCAAAGCGTTACAAGATTTCCCCTTTCCCGATTCAATTAAAAAACTCCAACGTTTTATCGGTACGATCGACTACTATCGTCGTTTCATACCACACTGTACACATATTCTACAACCGTTGACCGATCTCCTACGTGGGTCAAAGAAATGCGTTGTTTTCAATGCCCAAGCGCTACATGCGTTTAACACCTGCAAAAAAGCACTTAGCGACACCATTGCCTTATTTCATTTTAATACCGACCTTAACATCTGATTGTTTCTCCCAACCAATGCTTCAGCAAACGCAGTGGGAGGAGTTCTCTGACAGCTTGCAACACCTCTCGTTTATCTCTCAAAAGCCGTCCCCTGCGCAAGCTAATTATAGTACTTTTGGCAGAGAACTACTCGCGATATACCTATCAATTCGGCATTTCCGTCAATTGTTAGAAGGTCGAGATTTCACCATCCTGACAGACCAAGAACCACTTGTCTGCGCTCTCAATTTCTCACCGGACAAACATTCCCTTGTGAAATCCGTCATCTTGTTTCATCGCACAATTTACAGCGGATATCTGTCACATCCCAGGATCTGCCAACGTCATCGCCGATGCGGTCTCAACTTCATCAGAGATAAGCCTGGGGAAACTGACAGAAGCACAGCTGAACAACGGGTAGCTATCTCATCCAGAAACATTCTCATCTCTTCGGCTGTCCGAGGTTCCACTTCCTCACTCCCATTCCATTATCCTATGCGACGTATCTATTCTTAATCCGCGACCGTTTGTTCCAATAATTTGCCGTAGACTCCTGTTCGACTTTCTACACTCGCTTTCTCACCCCGGAGTACACGCCACTCTCAATCTCATTTCTCAACGTTACGCGTGGCCCAGTATGAACCAGGATGTACGCATTTGGGTAAAATCCTGTTCGCATTGCCAACGTGGCAAGATCCATCATCACGTTGTCTCTGCACCTTGCCATTTCTCCACAACGAATTCTCGTTTCTCTCACATCCAGTTGGATATTATTGGTCCACTACCTCCTTCCGATGAAAAGGCTTTTCTGCTCACTTGTGTCGATCGTTTCACTCGTTGGCCGATGGCTATTCCCATATCGTACACCACTAGTGTTACAGTTGTCAAGACGTTTCTGCTCCACTGGGTTGCTAGCTTTGGCGTAACTTCAGTAGTTACTACCGCTAGAGGCGCGCAGTTCTAGTGCCAGCTCTTCCGTGATAAGACGTGTATGCTTGGCTGCGAACACATTAAAACGACCGCATATCATCCCTCTTCGAATGATCTAGTGGAACGTTTCCACCGACAACTGAAAGCGTCATTAATCTCCCAATCTTCAAAGCACAAGTGGAAGGAGTGCCTTCCACATGCCCTGTTAAGAGTCAGATCAACCACTGAGGAAGATCTTGGAGTCACTCCGGCAGAAATAATCTATGGATAAAGTCTGCGACTACCGGTGAATTGTTCCAAGATTCACCTCACATAATTGACCTTCGGAGACATATGGAGAGCATTCGCTCAATCCCTACGCGGAAGCATACATGGCCCAGTCGTTTTCCCCGTGATTTACATACATGCAAACATGTGTTTATCCGCTGTGACTTAGTAAAGCGTTCACTGTGACCTCCATACTCTGGAGCATTCAGAGTAATATCACGCGATGACAAGTTCTTCATCATTGATCGAGCAGGGAAACGTGATACCGTCAGCATCAACCGTCTGAAAGTGGCGTATGTGGACAGTGACTTTCTACAATCATCAAACAAATTAACATGTCAGTTTACAACAAACCCTCCTCTCCCTACTACTCAGGAATTTTCCGCAGTCTCAGTGAGCACACCTTCGCACATTCAGTTACCGCATACGGACACCAACACATCCCCGCCACATTTAGGCACTCGTACAGGTAGACATATTGATTCGCCTACTGGTTTCCGTTAAATCGCTTCAGTGTTGTTAAGTTTGCATTCTATCCGAGCATCAACGCTTGCTTTAGATGCTCTTGTAGGGGACGATTTTAGAGATTTCTATTTTTAGACTTCATTTTGCTAACATAGCGGAACTGCTGCATCAGACCACATTGTACCTTCTGGTTTGGCTTGAGTGAAAAACAACATCGCGAGAAGTTTTCAAATAAACTCTGCTACACGCGCTTGCCGGTACTTCTGACGGCGCCCGCGGTTGCAATCCAGTTTAAAACATCTGTAGTGAAAAAGTGGGTATGCGCTAGACCCTCGTCCACTAACAGTTTAGAACGCCTATCCTGAAGAGCAATCGGAACGTAGTCCCAACAGGCATTGAACTAGAGAACACAGCAGGATTTGTTTCCACACCGTATATTTCCAGCAATGTTTGGAAATATGATAAATAGTTAGCTTTAGCCTAGTCCGGGACCAACGGCAGCAACCAAAAGGAAGAAGAAAAGAAGCGCGAGATTGACCACAGCCCACTCGACGGCACTCAAAAGAGAGCCAGGCGAAAAGTGCGTGGAACCTTCGAGTGCGGTAAACAACGTTCGAAAAGGTTCGGATTAAACGACCTTGAAGAAAAGAATAATAGATGAGTTGTTAGGAAAAGAGCAAGCATTCGCTGCATGCAATTAGTCGTACGACTGAAGAAAGTGGCACTGAGTTTATATCAGGCCTCATATTGCAGGCATACAAAGAATCATGCGTACAGAACGAGCAAGCAGGAAAACACGGTTGCAGCCGGGTTCTTTAGAGAAGCTACGTTATCTCTGATCACTACACATCCTTTATGTGGGATTAACATTCAGCTCTGTTACTTCGGATCCTCAGCTACGCTTGGAACAACCCGAATACTTTCCAGTGTCATCGGACACCTCACGAACCTTGTCCATCTTCGGTGAGTGCAGTCCTTGATTCCACTCGTTATTTTTGTATCGAAAATTATGGTAGTACACTCATCTGTTTCACTACACGTGTATCCATTCCCGTGGTACAGAAATTCCTCACCTGGAGAAATGGAACCATCAGAAGCCGTGGCTTCCTACTTTCGTCCGTCACCTATTGAGCCCGTTGAACCGCTGGAAACCCATTAAAACCGTTTGTTTATATACACTAAACTTTGACATACCTCTGACCGGCCTATTCAAATTTCTTTTCTGTAGTAGGGGAGCGTTTTTCCTTTCGTACACGAATTGTTAAGAAA
>JTDE01001351.1:90485-133760 GCA_014338405.1 Paragonimus skrjabini miyazakii | reverse complement strand
TTTCTTAACAATTCGTGTACGAAAGGAAAAACACTCCCCTGTAGTAATGTGCAACCGAAACCAGCAAGCGCGCACTAGTTGAATTTGGGTTGGTGACGGAGCGTGCTGCTGTGTTGTCGGCGCCGTTTTAGTTATCGTTTGTGTAAGTCGTGTGCATGGGCTACTGGGCCTTCGGCTCATGCTTGTTATTGTTGTTTCCTTTTACAGAATTGTTGCTGGAACCCCCTACTTCGAGAGAACGCTGTCCCCCGGTGTCTCCACGCGACTCCAAACTTGGTCCACAGGTGTAACACACAACCAGAGCGGTAAACAGCCGACTTCCATACTACAGTAGCGTTTTGTGCGCCGCCTTTTTGTTTTGTCATACATACTCCCCTCCGCTGCCTTGTAGGTGGCGTCCATGCAACGGGCGGAGGAGGATGACCAACCAGAGCCGGAGATCGGCTGACAGTGAGCGTGAGGCCACGTTTGATTGGTGGGCTATATATATATATGTATATATATTGTACCGATACATCAAGTCTGACAGCGCACAAGAGACTGCTCACTGGGATCCAACCGAGCAAGCATTGCTCTGCTCTGGAACTCAGTGCGACTCCCATTCCAGCCTGACCGCGAGACTCAGCTTCAGCGTCACCAGAAACCCTGAGAGAGAAGCGCTTGGATCGACAGTTATTTAGAGGTGAGCTCAAATGGATAACCGTGCTAGAATCGTATACTCGCTTCTCCGACACACAGCACACATCAAGCTCCAAACTTGAGAAAGTACTAACTAGGGCAGCTTGCTGACCAGCTTGCGGCAGAGTGCAGACATTGAAGGCGCCAGTGTTTACCAGTTTTCTTGGCCTCAGAAAACATCTCCCGACGGCACATGAAAGCAGAAGACTTGGAAGGTAAAATAGTGGGAGGGAGTTGTGTTGGATGAATAATGTCACTGTCGGAGAACGATAGCTTCTGATACTTCCCGGTCGTCTATGCCGCGAAACGGGGTTGACTTGAGGAACCCCACCCCGAATCTCTGACTCGAACGTCTGATCTGCGAGACAACAGGATATAGAGTTTTCTTGGAGGGCCCTACCCGGAGCCAATGATTCAAGAGCCTAACTCACTTGGCAGTGAGGGGCTTGCCTAGCCCGTGAGCGCAGTAAATTAGACATTAATGTTTGATTCTAAGCACTGCTGCCTGCAGTAGATGTACTCGAAGCTACATCAGGCTTTTGGACGATGGATGTTTTTCGACCCTATCGGATAATACGACGGTGGTCACCGTCAACTGTTGGGCGATCGGAGTGCTCTTTGTTTGAGGGTACTCTTTCCAACCCCCATCTTCCTGGTATGGAAGACAGCAGTACCGCCGCTATAAAAATAGTCCTGCTGTATGCCCATAGAACCGTGCCTCACTGCCTAAGTGTGGTGGATTGCCAGGCCGGAGGTACGAGTATTCAAACACTCGGCGGAGTACTTCAACGCGAAAGGCAGGCACGTTCACAAACCCTGAACGGTCGGATGGCGGTCGGATGAGTCATCGCTGGACTGGATCGGACCAACGGGCGAGACATGGCAGGTAAAATAGAATGGACGGCGAAATCGGAGGCTCTATTATTCCAACACTCGGGGGAATATCTCGACACTACCGTGGAATACGATCAAAGCCCATTGTGGATAGATGGAGAACAACACGAGCGACCGGACGAGCAATTGCTCAACGGAATCGGGCCAATGGACGAAGAACGGTAGGCGGAAAACCCCCCGATAGACGGCGCCGATCACACACCTAAACTGGGCAGAAGTGCACACGACGCGTGAACGGAAACCAGAGGGTGTTGTGGACTGGAATGCTGACTCATAGACGCGAGCACGCGCGTAGAATGTGAACTAGCGTGTTGGACAATAAAGATTGTGCTTTATTGGACGACTTTTCGCTACATAAGCGCTCCTACTCGATCAGTAGTGCGACGTACAATCCTATGAATATAACGGCTTTTCGTCTGGTTGCTTCCTTTGGACCTGTCTGACAAGGTTGCAGCTGGAAGGGCCGGAGTCCTGGTCAGCATAGCCCGCCGGACCAAACCAGTACACGAGCCGACCACCTCGTCAAGGTAGCAGCATAGGTCGGCCCCAGGCGACCGTTTATCGGTGAGGCTGTCAGCGAGGCAGACGACACATTCGTCTTCAATCAGTCCAGAAGGTCAGAGTGTTGGATAGAATACTTTGAGAGTCGGTTTAGCTAGCCTCCTACTTCTTCTGTGTTGTCATCACAAACTTGTAGTTTAGCACCCTGGCAGGTAGATTTGACACCGCCCACTGAAATTGAGGTCCTCAATTACCTTTCGGTTCTCAAACGTAATAGGGCTACTGGCCTAGATGATCTCGTGCCGACACTTTTCAAAGAGCGTGGTTGAGGCGTCCATAGAGACTGACCCAATTGTTTCAAATTGTGCGGATGACAGAGACCATCCCCTCACATTGGGGTCATTCAGTAATAGTTCCCATACTCAAGGAAGAAGTCTGGGGCTCTTGCGAAACTCTTAGGAGAATTAGCTCGATTCCGGTCATTTCTAGGGTTCTAGCATCCGTCATACTTCGTCGACTCACTGCAGATCGAGAGGCAAACATTAGGGGAGAACAGACAGGGTTTCGCCCTGGGAATGGGTGGGTTGTAATGATAAAATTTTTACTCTTCGTCAAATTCTGGAGCAGCGTTATGTATACCGCCGGACGACAGTTGCCGTATTTTTCCGCATTGAAGGTGCGTTCGGCTCGGTGGATCTGTCTACACTTTTGGAGTTGCTTAAACGCAGGCGTGCGCCGAACAAGTATGTGAACATATTGTGGGCGCCTTATTCCCCTACTTCAGCTCAGGTTAGTGTTTACGCTGAACTGTCTGACATTTTCAGCACCAGGAGGGGCGTACTTCAAGGCTTTCATCATTTCCTTCACCATTTTTGTTTAACTTTGTGATAGGCGAAATAAGGGAGGATTGTCTCCGGCTGTCACAAGATACCTCCTAGCTGGTAGAAGAGTGGCTGCTCTTCATTATGCTGGTGACAAGGTGTTTTACAACTGTCAAACGGCACACAATGTTAAACGCAAATTTTCACTGATAAATACTTCGGAGTGCGCCTTGCAGCCTCGAAGTGTAAAGTGTTTCTGCAAGATTGCTGTGGTTATGTAGATTTAATGTTGGATAATGAAGTTATGGAGGTTGTTGACCGGGTTGTTTACTTGGGAAGGTGCATATGCGGCGGCGGAGGTGTAGGGAATGGAATAGAAGAACGTTTTTCTGAGGCTACAGCATCGTTAGCCAATCTGGGGGCACCTCTGGCGACAGGAAGATATCTCTCTTAGGCTCAAGGGCTGCGTATGTGAGGTGACATTGAGAGCTGTATTTCTTTACGGCAGCGGAACATGGCTGTTCCTGGTAGAAGACGTGAACGTCTTCAGGTATTTGACCATCTATGTCTGCGTTCAGTCACTTGTATCGGGTGGCACCAACAAGTAAGCAACGAGGAGGTTAGGATTGTCAAACGAGTTCTTTCGTTCAGTCCGTACACTTGCACAGACTTAGATGGTTAGGTCATGTACTAAGGATGCCAGCTAGTCGTCTGCCACATCGAGCACTCTTTGCAGACGCTGCGGCCGACTAACGTAATGTGCAAGGTGGGCAGATGATGACCTGGTGTAGAGAAATGAAGTCATCCCCTGAGGGGTCGGCCACTGTAAGTCGGGTTCGTCTCCCGGGCTGGGGCCCTCGTGGCTCACAGAGTCGGTGGCTGGAGGCGTTAAGTGAGATAGCGGTAATCGAGCTAAGTGTCGTGAATGTTGTTGTTTGACTGAGTTGTCTGGAAAGTAAGTGCAATTAATGACGCGGGACAGTGAAAGTCGTAGAGAAGCTGTCTTGCTGATGACGCCTTAGTTTCATTTATATATCGGTTGTTTGTTTGCAAGGCGTAAGCATTTTGATGCTGAATGTTTGAATGTAGATGTAGTTATTTAGTATTTAGGTCCCTTCTCCTGCTCTTCTTTTTTCTTCCCTTTGTACGAGGTTTATTCTTCTTCGTAGTTGTAACAGTTAAGCATCCGAGAATCACTGCTGTTTTGCTGTCTGTGATGATGATGAATTGTTTTTCCTTGGCCTTCTTTTCCCCCTCCTTCTCTGTACAGAGTCTTTTCCTTGAACATTATGGGACAGTCATGCATCAATGAGAACCACCGATATACCATTGCCTGTGATGATTATAATGAGCTCTATGCCTAGGGTAGTATTCACTTATCCAGGACACCTCTGGTGACAAAGGAACTTCTCTCTAAGACCTAAAGGTCGGATATGTAAGGCGACTGTGAAGACTGTATTACTTCACGACTTAATGGCTTGACCGCTTATGATTGAAGACGTGAACCATCTTCAGGTATTTGACCATCGAGTTCTGCGTTTTATCTCTGGCATCGAGTGGCATCAACGAGTAAACGAAAAGGTTAGGAAGCAGGTATCTGGTAGTGATTGTCAAACGAGACCTTTTGTTTCATTCTTTCAAAGTACATGAACTTGCCGACTATCGCCAGCGATTCACCACCAAATGTAAGAACAGCCACGAGATCCTAACAGTTTAGAGAGAACACCTTGCACTTAGAGGATGCGAAGGTCATACCAAACAGACCGTCTGAAGTATGTAATCTGTCTACAACGTTCTGAACTTCCGATGCATTTTCAGGTCAAAGCATTGTCGTCTGTACGGCATCTGGGAGCATTTACAGCCCATATTCGTAACGTTGCAGATCACACTGAGATGCCGTCTACTGAAAAGTCGGATGGGAAATGGGGTATTGAGCAATTTTGTCGCACTCCAAGTGATATCTCGAAGGTCTGCGATAGGCTACCATAAGTGGTAACCTGGTCAGAGGCCTGACGTTATATTGCTTTCAGGTTGTAGACATGGTAGGCAGTCCCATAGTACAGCTGTGTTGACTGAGTCAAATATCCTTCTAATGTCTAAAGACGCAATTGTCAACCTTCTATATGAATGGTAGTGCTCAAGCATCTCGCTGAATGTGAGGATATGATAACTGCGGTCACGGTTCGGACTAAATTTAGTTTGCTTCTCATGGATATGCTACCCACGCGCTACGCTTAGTCTACGAAGTACAACGGCTCCAAACATTTTCAGATCAATTTATATCACGTTGGCGCCTCGGTGGTTTTTACACGAATTGCTTGATCCCGCCTTAAATGTGGTGATGATGTCATCCAAACCCCAGCCGATTGAAACGTCTTTGCCGATCTAGAGTCTCCGGAGCAGAGATATTAGCTGTTTGACTAAGGCCCACCTCTCACAATAACAAGTGTAATTTGGTGAATCATATGCCTTGTAACATCTCAAGTGAGGTGTCTGTTTCTCAGAGTGAGGAAATTTCAGCGAACTGGTGGGCAGAAGATGCTCATAGGCGCAGTAAACAGCGCGGGGTGCCAGTTTTACTGTTGAAAATGCTCTGGTCAACGTCCTAATAGTCTTTTTCAGATTATGGACAATTTCACCATTGCCCCTGCGGTTTATCTCACTGACACCTGGTTTCTTGTTGCTGGTTGCACGGATGAGATGGTGAAACTTACCTGAGTTTTCGACAGCGGTAGTTTGTTCTCTATTGACGGCGCAGTGTGCCCCCCCCCCCCCCCACCCCGCGATTCCTTAGTTGATTTCGCAGTCCAAAGCAAAAGGCCCTGCGAACCGAATCATGTCTACTACCGGTTGCACTACTGCGGTAGTCGTCACTAAGTTCGAGCGATGGCATAGAAACCTAGTGGTTGGAAGCCAAATGAGCGGTAATACCACCTGCCTCAGTACTACAGTAAGGTATATACTGTTTATTTGTACAGTTTGCTGCGATGTCCTGGACTGCGAGCAAGCACGCTGTGGTCGGCACAGAACCTCTCTGTATGTTATTTTATATATATACTCTGTTCGGCGGCGACCTAGCCTTGCACCAAAGCGCAGTGTTTACTTGGCATATACCAGTGCAGGATCGGAGTCCACATACTGCTCCTGTTTGAATTACAGTCTTGGATGCAGTCACATCAGCCTTACCTGATTAGTATATAGTCAGTATGTATCCGCCACTGACCCATTGGAAGCAGACCGTCATCAACACAGCTGCAGCAAATGCTCACGGTTGTTTGTACTTTTGTTGTTACTGTTTGTTTGCTTTTTTTTCCTCCGTGGTTGTGTGGCAGTTAAACATCAGTATGAGCCACTGACGTATTGCTTTCTGTAATGATGGTGATGTTCGACGAGTATCGTAAAAGTGCTGACTACCTAAGTCACGTTCGCCAGCACTTAGCCCGCCTACTTATGTGTTCAAGTCTCTAGCCAATGCTGCAATGTCCCCGCGCCGCACAGTGTACGGAAAGTTAACAAGCTTGTGATAAGGCTCATCACTGACTACTTCTCGCCCACAGTCTGTGGGAGCATGTGCCGCAATGGCAAACAGACAGCTTTTGTGTTGGGCGCCTCTCGACGCTCCAGTCGTACCCTCGAGTCTGACAACACAAAGCTGGCTGTTGTTTACGGGTATCTGGTCAAACGGTGCCTTCTGTGCGAATACGCTAATGACGATTCCACCATCGGCTTGACCAGTGGCTTGAACCGTAGGGTGTGCAAACGAGCCTCATCATCATATCATCATAGACAGCAGTATATCAATGGTTCTCAATGTTACTTAACTATCAAAAACTGAGTTTACTGTGAATCAGACTATCGAGACTGAGGATCCAGTTTTAAACTAGAATCCCGAAGCCTTATTTCAGCAAAACGACAACTGTCGTTGACGAAGGTTTTCAGAGTACCTGCCAGAGCTACCTGTTGACACATCTGCACAAGTGTTCGAGCCGTAAAGGTGACAAACGACTGCGAAATCTGGTCCATCCCTGCGGAGGATATCCACAGAGTGTACGTTTCCGACTATCGATGTCATCCGTGCATTGGCCACGTGTAGTGAGGAAACTGTGTCATTAATGGCGAAATCCGCCGGCATGTCTTGGGGACAGATAGACCCCTAGTCATAATTGTCTCACGGGTTTCGCCCACTTTGTCACATCTTATGAGTGCCAACTCATCACGTGCCGCACCATGCCTTATGTGTTAGTGGTGGGTTAGTCTGGAAGCAGCAGCCTGGCAGTTGGCGTATGATTTGGGTTCGGGACATGAAAGTACTCATACTGAAGTTTGCTTCAGTAGGGTGCCCCTGTCCAGGAGGCTGGGGTCTGAAGGACATTGAGGTTGGGGGTGCTGTCTAACTTAACGAGATATAGAAGTCAACGGCGCGCGTGCTGCATACCTCTGTGCACACTGATGTAGCTTCATCTACACACCCCCTTCATCTTGTACAATGCCTTTTTTTATTATATTGTGGCACGTTTGCCACCTCACGTAGTCATTGCGTGTTGTATATAATAACAGTCGGTCGGTCAAGCGAAGATGCTACCTGATTTTTGACCACATTATCCTTCTGAAGTCGACCTCTTTTTTGATCAGCAGATGAAGTAAATCTGCCATGTATATCCGGGGACGCAACTGAGGGGGCACCAAGTGAGGTATTTACCAAGAGATTGCTTTGGTGCTGTAGAACGTGATATGAGAAGAAAACTTCCGCTGACGCTTCCACTAAAGAGCCACGAAGACGATATGTGACAAAGTTGTCAACTAATGTAAATTCATTATTAATGATTAAGGTACCCCATCCGAAGCCTTTGGTTCAAAAGGAACCCGACCCTCAAGGCAACGGGACGAAGCACCGAGTTCGCGATCTGTTGGGGTTGGTGACGTGTGATAGTTCGGCTCGTACGTCGTTCGGGTGGAGTTCATCTATAGAGGATGCCTGGTGCACCATGCTTGATGTTGCATCAAAAGCAGCTCAGTACTTCAAGGACTGACCATGGAGGACGGATATAATATGGTAGATTTGTCCAATTAAGGTGTCCAATACCAACAAGCTGTTGTGACGCCGGTCTGGGATGGTCTATGGCTGAGTGGGTGCACCTACCCATATGATTCTAAAGCATGTTACAGGTTCTCTTCAAATCCAAAGTGCTAAAACCAACATACTAAGACGTGTTCTCGGCCGTTTCTTTCATTGAAAGCGAGTGAGCATTAACATGAGTGTATCGGCTAGCAGTAATGTATTATCATCGTCTTGTATGCCGCTCGATTGATGTTACTAATGCTTGAGCTCGTCATGGAGAGGGCAGTGACACAAATGCGATCTCACAAGTGTCTAGTTTCTCTTTCGTTTTACCTCCTGGTATTAAATTATCGACCAGTGCGGGTGTATATTACGAGCAGACCTGGTAGGAAAGAAGGCAGTTTGTCATCGCTAAAAGGAGTTACAAATCATTCGTTGTACTTAAGGAAACCATTACTAAAGAGCACTTCGGCGCGAGAGTGAGGTGTCACAGAAGGCGTGATTTAGTCGCGAGCACATTTATTTTACTACAACAGTGAGCTTGTGCACAGCTGGTAGGTGACATCGTTGGATGACAGAACTTTATTGTTTGTTGTCATAACTTGGTATTCATGAAAGCTTGCAAGGTTGCCGCATTTACCGATATTTCAGTAAATAAAACAGGGTTTTAACGATATGCTTTGCGTTATTGGATAATATCGTTGATCGACATTTCTTTTGAAAATGACCGTGGTTACAGGGTAAGTATTTCGGAAGCAGTCGGAACCTAGGTACTGAACATAGCCATAAAAATAGCATCTGTTACTTCGGTTAACACTACATTAAAATGAAGAAGCTGGGATACAGATCAAGATTTTTTTAATCGATTCGAACTTCTGTGTCGATGTAGAGTAGACATGACATCCGTTTTTTTGTCCTGGAGACCGTTTTTATAAGAACAACCGACGTAACTAGCAAGTTATAACACTAAACGTTTCAACCACCCAGGATGGCTTTTTTCAGATGTGTTGTAGTCGAAATCATACCGACATAGAGACAGACGTCACGTAGGGTTTGCTGTGGTATGCCGGGTACATTAAGTCTTAACGATCTGGTCGAATTTGCCTATTAATTAGAAGTGAGACTGAGGAAAATAGGACGTTTGTCCATCCCTTTGTTAAAAAACATATCAAGCATGACGCTCAGACTATTTGATTTCATTCGTACAGAATTTGATCTGGATATTTTGCAATAATTGGCATATGCTGTTAGCTTCCATTCATTAGAAATTTAAAACATTTGTATCCCTTTATTAATTCGAACGAAACAGTTAAAAGATGAACACTGGTAGATGCTGGCATTTCGTATTGGCTCGTCAGTACCAAATAACCAATAGCACGGGAGACTTCCAATTTAACGTCTACAGCACTTGGGGTGTGTGAACAAAGAAACCAACAATAACAAAAACGTCCAATCGTGTGATCTGAATGACACTCACTGCGACTTAGGACCATGGAAACCTCAGGTTCACAAACAGTTGTTTTTTGTATACATAACACGGGTTTGAACCGGTTGATGGCGACGGCTTCAACAAATTTTAGAAACCGTGGGTTGTAGTGGCGCACTATGATGGTGAAGGCTGAGGTCAGGTCCACGTTGTGGCCAGTTGACAGGATGTGTCGTCCGATCGACGAAGCTGGGAGCTTACGATTCTCTGTGACTACAGTGTCCGGTTTTGAGACCTGTTTGTGAACCCACTTAGGTACATGTTCCTTCATTCTTGAGATCAATGATTTATCGGTTCTGCCTATGTAACTTTCTCCGCAGTTACATGAGAATTGGTAAACAGTGTGATTCGGCGTCAATAGGTTGATCTTTTTTGGTTGTAGGCACAGGTAACCTGCGAGTCTGATTGAGGATCCTCAATTCGGCTGCGTTGTAAACACGTCTCAACGAAAAGACAATTCGTTGGGTTGTTCGCATCGTCGTAATATCCTCTTTGAAGGGTAGCTCAGTATATACTAATTTCTTGAGGACTTCATCAGTGGCGTCGAAAAGACGTCCGGGTGTCGCTGAAAGGAAGGGTATATAATGCCTGTGTGCGTACCATTTTGCTTTATGGTTCGGAAACGTGGCCTGTTCACAAAGAAGACAGGCTTGCTGTGTTTGACTATCGTTGTCTCCGCCAATTGGCCCATATTTAGTGGACTGATAGCGTGAGCAATGTGGCAGTTCGCCGGAGCGTATTCCGGAACACTTGGGATGCGCGATCAATTGGTCAATTAATTACGATACACAGCTTGCGATGGTTGGGTCACGTGCTCCGTATGTCATCTAGTCGTTTACCGTACCGGGCATTATATGCTGAGGCCACCAACAGTTGGTTAAAACCACGTGGTAGTCAAGCAACAACGTGGTCACAAAATCTGAAGACCTTGACTGCTCCATTGAGCAAAGTGGGTAGGTGTCGCCTGCCTGGCTGGGGTCCTCGTGATCACTCAAACCGGTTAGAGACGCTATCCGAGATGGCGATGTATCGCAGTCAATGGCGTACCTGTATCCATACCATTTCTAGTTCTTCCGGTTAGTCTTGTTTTAATAATTTTCAACCGTCTTAGTAACGTTTTCTTCCAGGATATTCCACGTCACTGTTGAGGTGAACGGCGGCCCGAGCCACAGTACCTTTTGGTCAGGCTCATGGCTGTTATGATGATGATGATGATGACTTCATCATGCTTACTGTTTTTGGGCCTCCATTCGCTGTGACGCTGGATAAAGCTTCTGGGTACCAATTATCCTCCAGGGTTATCTTAAGCATTTCTAGCTCTTGCTCAACAAAGTCGGATGTGCGAATGCGGCGTGCTCCGGTGAACAGTGTTCTCACTACACCCCGCTTATATTTCACCGAGTTGAAACTAGTGAAATGCATATACTGACCAGACCATGTTGATTTCCTGTAAATGCTACGCTTTGTTGATCCATCGGCCCTTCGTGCGAAGAGTATGTGCAAGTAAGGCAGACTGTCATCAGCCTCTGGTTCACGTCACCTTGAGGTTGGGTGAATGCCGTTAAGCCGTAGGACAAATTGTTCACATAGCTCCCGACTATTGGCAATGACAAAGGTATCATCTACATAGCGTCTCTAGTATGGTAGCTGTGAGATGATATCACTTAGTTGCCCTTCGATCCTGATCATGAAAAAGTTAGCGAGAAGGGGGCCTAATGGACTCTCCATCGCTACCCCGTCGATTTGTCTGTACGGTGTGTTTAGGAAGTTAAAACTGACACTCTCCGTACACGGTAAAAATAACGTTTTCAGATAATCAGTTTGGATGGGCATTGGGAATATTTTTCGTAACAATCCGTTCACACACAAAGTGAACAGTTTTCCTTGGGAAACATTAGTAAACGGATTGTTGCGAAAAATATTCCCAATGCCCATCCAAACTGATTATCTGAAAACGTTATTTTTACCGTGTACGGAGAGTGTCAGTTTTAACTTCCTAAACACACCGTACAGACAAATCGACGGGGTAGCGATGGAGAGTCCATTAGGCCCCCTTCTCGCTAACTTTTTCATGATCAGGATCGAAGGGCAACTAAGTGATATCATCTCACAGCTACCATACTAGAGACGCTATGTAGATGATACCTTTGTCATTGCCAATAGTCGGGAGCTATGCGAACAATTTGTCCTACGGCTTAACGGCATTCACCCAACCTCAAGGTGACGTGAACCAGAGGCTGATGACAGTCTGCCTTACTTGCACATACTCTTCGCACGAAGGGCCGATGGATCAACAAAGCGTAGCATTTACAGGAAATCAACATGGTCTGGTCAGTATATGCATTTCACTAGTTTCAACTCGGTGAAATATAAGCGGGGTGTAGTGAGAACACTGTTCACCGGAGCACGCCGCATTCGCACATCCGACTTTGTTGAGCAAGAGCTAGAAATGCTTAAGATAACCCTGGAGGATAATTGGTGCCCAGAAGCTTTATCCAGCGTCACAGCGAATGGAGGCCCAAAAACAGTAAGCATGATGAAGTCATCATCATCATCATCATAACAGCCATGAGCCTGACCAAAAGGTACTGTGGCTCGGGCCGCCGTTCACCTCAACAGTGACGTGGAATATCCTGGAAGAAAACGTTACTAAGACGGTTGAAAATTATTAAAACAAGACTAACCGGAAGAACTAGAAATGGTATGGATACAGGTACGCCATTGACTGCGATACATCGCCATCTCGGATAGCGTCTCTAACCGGTTTGAGTGATCACGAGGACCCCAGCCAGGCAGGCGACACCTACCCACTTTGCTCAATGGAGCAGTCAAGGTCTTCAAATTTACTGGGAGGAACATCGTGTCATGAACGGCGAACTTCTCCGGCATGTCTTCGAAACACAAGTTCTATTGACCACTGAATGTAATAGCCTCGTCTGAGACATCACTGATCTGGGCACACCACATAAATAGCAAATCACCACCTGCCGTGTTCACGTACATTGTAAACATCAAAGTTTACCGTCTGTCTTGGTCGTAAGAGTCAAGTATAAAAATGAACTACCTGAAAGTGAAATATCTAGATGATTTTGAATTGAAATTGGGTGTGTGGCTAGTGGTGCTGGCGGGGTACACCATCTTCTGTCTGTTCCATGTCGTTTGTGCTGTCCACTCCACCTCTTCCTTTGACTACTTAGCTTCCGCTTCCAGTTTACGGCACCTCGTGCAAGAAGTGTGCACAGCGTTTACCTAATTTTCTTGTCAGTGAAGTTATGAAATTACTCACATGGCTTAACCGCTATAGAAAGAATCCCACTACTACTTTTCTCGGAACAGATCAATCTAGCGTTTCAAAAAGTATGCTGTTTTCATATTGTAGATTTCGAAGCTTATAGTAATTTAGTGGCAGTAACACTGGCTACCAATAATTACGACTTCGACCCGCAGTTACATGACTGTTCATGTCAAGGTTCAAGCAGCCTGATAGTATTTAGCCTACTTTTGACCTGATACATCATATAAGAACGGGCCTATTGTTGTGTAGCAGTTGTGTGCGTTAACTGTTGTTGCGTGTTATATACATTGGCATATACTGCTATACGTACGAACGTGCCATATTTGTAAATCGTAAAACATCTGAAGATATACTGCCGGTAAGCTACCTCGAATACTCCACTGAGCCCTTCCTTTTCGCCAGTTATTTGCACTTAAATTTTATTGTTTATAGGCTCGCTAAAGTTTTCGGAATATTATGTCCACTGCATCAAAAGTAACTCTGGGATTATCGTGTTTATTTACTGTTTCGACATTTGTTTACGTTCATATTGCGCAGGTTGCTGAGAGAGAAGTGAGTAAACTTGACCGATTTTACAGTGCTTTTTCTTCTAGCGTGTAGGTGAGGCAGTACGCAAGGAAATCGAACGTGAAATTGAAGAAGCTAAGGTCTCAGTTCCGTGAGTTGCTTTTTTGCTTACGTGTACTCATTTATTCGAATAGAACTCCTCCAGTGCCGATCGACGAATCCGGTTAACATGGCTCACTCACCGACCGCTTATCAGTTAGGTGTGCGTCTTCAGTTTCCAGATGAACGATCGGCTACCATCGCTGTTCGAACCCTGTCCGTAGACGCTCCTCCTCCACGATCTTCAGTGACCCAGACGTTCCATCAAGATGGCAACAGTCTGATTTGTCAGTGTGTTGCTCCACTTTCCAGCGATTCCAAATGTGATCCAGCCCTGCAGTTGGGAAAACTTCGTATTGCTGCTCATGCTGTAGTAGATTTGGCCTGCCTCGTATTGGAAACGGTGGAAGCATTTGGGTCGTCCCGTTTAAACGGATCCACTATCTGATCCGTCTTGCTGTATCTACTAACGTTGTACACTGTTTTGCGTATACACTACACTTTAAGGTTGGGCTGGTCTTTTCTGTACTCTGTTAAGTGAATCGTACGATTGCGTTCACTCTTTGGTGCGGACTTACCATTTGTTTTTTATTAGTTAGATCGTCTTCTTTCCTTTTTTCTTCCTAGCTTGCTCTTTTCGTCATGTTTATTTGTCAGCGCATTATGACTACGCTATTTTTGATTAAGTAAAAACTGTAGATGGTGAGCCATATATGCTCGGAAACTTTGGTGTTTGACCGAAAAAATGTACGTAACTTCTTAATCTGTATTATCTCCGATCGTCCAGAATGAATTGTTTTACTGCCATATTCATAGACAGTGGATCACACCTATGCTTAACTTTCATGCAGCCAACCGTGACCAGGAAGCGATCGAAGGGAAAGGGGTGGGGCCTGATCGCCTAAGCACGTTTAAACTCAAACATCCAACATAAGGGTGCCTGGACGTTGCGAACAGAAAACTGAATATGGGAGTAAAGCAGTACCTACGAAACAGTGTCAGAATCTATGCAGTCGGTGACACGTTCATTAACAAATAGTGCAACATAATGGATTGGCATGATCAGTTTATTCCGTTAGTGGTTCGCAATAAGGTCGAATAAAGTCGTAACTGTTGTGTGCCACTGATTCCATTGTTTGGATGCATTTATAGTGCCGGAATTGGCGTTAAACGTCTGGTCGTAGGAATCACTCCATCTCGTAGGTTGTGTGACGAATCAGTCTGCAGTGAAAGACTCTGATCGACTATCAGCGCTGCGGTAATTCAGAAATATTCGTCCGATAACAGTGTGAGAACTACAACATAAGAAACTGAACATGATTGCACATAGCAGTTGCGATTGTTTATACCATTACACAACGGTTATAAGCTTGCCGCTGATCCGATGCACTTTTGTATATCACCGCTGTTGAGTTTTGGTTAGGATTACCTTTGTTTGTTTGTCTCCACATAGTTGTGACTTAGATGACAAAGCAAATCTGTTGTAGTTTTTTGTCTATATAACTTTCATCGGTCAATTTGTTTGCTACCCAGACCAACGACTGTTGGAGCTGTAACACCTTCATGCTTAGCTGAAAGTCGAACGTACATGATTGCGTATTGTGGCATGTACCGCTTGGATTTCACTCAGCCACTGTTCTTATCTCTCTCGCTATCTACTACTGATGAGCGCTAATGGGTTTTATGATACAAGTCGGATGCGACGGCAGTCTGTAGCGTCCGGAAAATGGACGACTGCGGTAGGCAATTAACGGATGCCTGACTTGACTGCTTTCAGTGTAGGATCTGACCCCTTATGGCTAATCGCCGGTATCGGAACGAATTCAGTCATGTGTGTTTTTATATTTCCAAAAGCACATATTTTGGCATGTACCCTTTTTGGAATCATTAATTCTTCTGGTCAGTCGTATTTCATGAGTGAATCCCAGCATGTTGCATCATTTATATTTTATGCCTTGGACCGCTACTTGTCTGCGTATTCGATTATGTTCTGGTTTATTGGTCAGTTTGAAATTCTCCACCAGGTCAAACGGGGCTGATCGAATGTGCTTTTATCAACTATCTTTTTTTCCGGTTGTAGTCCTAGTATTTCTGCGCGGCCACTAATCTATTCAAACTGAAAAGCAACTCTGTTTAACGTCAACATTTATTCAGTTTGTGTGCAAGCCGCTGAGGGATTTGCTCCGTCCCTATTATGTTGAAGCCGCCTGCAGTCATAGTCCTTCACAGTCAAGGCCTAATGAGTAAACAACATGTTCGGGAGAGGCAGACCTTTTTCACCTTGACCATATTTTGACTTTCTGTCGTGTGTTTGCACACTCCTATTCGTACAAATGGATGACTGGGCTTTGGTTCGCTTGGCAGGATTGCAGTCTGGGACGGCTTGTTAAGGAAAGATGGGTCCGGGAATTGTTAGTATTTTGGAATCAACTTAGCGACACATCTCAGGCTAGATTAAGACCTATGGTGATTTATCGCCGATCTTCAACGTGTCGAACGACATTTGACGAGTTTGTTCAGCTTTTCTTTCCCCATTCAGTTTTCAATAGACGAGAACCTGGGAGTGCAGTCTGATAGGCTGAATGTGATTGTGTGAAATTGGTCTCAAACGTTAGACTTTGAGACTTACAATATGCAGACGACATTGCTCTAATCTCTGTAGGTTCAAGACGTACTTAGAACCTTCTGTAGGTTAACAGCCTTAGCTCATCTGACCAATTACCATCATTTCCAGGCTTGATCCTTACAGATGGTTACCACGTCCTGGCTGCCGTTGGCTCTGACAATGGTCCACGATGTAACAGAGCAACAAATAAATGCAACTGTTTAGTGAAGAAGTAGGACAGAACAAAAACATAAATATGGAGAGGAAAGGTCAGTAAGTTTGCAGATACAGACTCGCTATTGACTGTTAAGCATTGCCACGTCATAGTGCATCCGACCAACGATATGGATGGTTGCGAACTGCCAAACTGCGGATCGGTCAAGGCTTACATGCCCCATGATCACGTCATCAACTAGTTGCTTTGGGATTTCTTCCAACCAACACCCGCTCTGTGCAACGCGCGGTGCGACAGACGCTCCTTTGCCATACGAGGTACATGACTCAACCAGTGAAGACTGCATTTTAATTGTCTCTGTTTTCAATCGCGAACTTGCACATTTCTCAAATACACACCGACGGACTTACATCATTCACAAAGTCAGCCCATTTGACATAGGTTAACTAGCAGACGACAGTAGTGGAGTACCGAAAGTTTATGTATATCTTCTGCACAAATGGGCCAAATCTCTGCTCCGTAGAGCAAAACTAAACACGCATATGCATTATGAACCCTGTTTTTGATCGATAGGTTGACGTTTTCGCAAAGCTATAAGTGACGAAAATGGATGAATGCGCCACGTGATTTTGCTATCGTCGTGGACACCTCGTCAACGAGATTACAGTCTGATGAAATGACACTAATCCGATAGATGAGGTTAATAAAAATCTCAAACGGTCTGCCCGCAATAGCAAAGATAGGGTCAATGCAGCTCAATCTCGCAACAAACACTGAATGTTCAAAGTGTATAGCATACGAACCAGCTATATCCGTTAATCGGTTCAGCATAGCCTGCATATTCTCGGTAGAAGAATCAGTAAAACAACCTCGTCTGGATATTCAATATCAGTCATCTTACTACCTGGTAGAAGCTCCACCCTCAGATCATCGGAACCTCTAAGTGCTCTCTCCAAGATATCGTCCATTACTTAGTTCAACAAGAGGCGGAGGTTGAACACTTGTCAAAAGCTACCTGAAATGGAGAACGCTGGAGGTAGTGGCTCATAAATGCGCACTCTCTACTTAGAGCGGGCATACAACGGCCTAAATCAGTTGACATATTTCACTGGGGCTCTTCTGCAATGGAGACAGCTCCAGAGAGCTTGTTAGGTATCTTTTGCATCTTATGTATATGAGACGTGCTGCAGAACTGATAGGACTGCGCGCATGCTCCCACAACCAGTCGAACCTGTTAGAAGGAGAACGGTAACTTCTGATACTTCCAGGTTGTTTATGTCGCGGAGAGGGCTTGACTCGATGGGCCCCACCCGGAACCTCTGGCTCGAAAGTCTGGGTTGCGAGGCAACAGGAGCTGGAGTTTTCTTAGTAGACCCTGCCCAGATCCTGTGACTTGAAATCCTGGCTGTCTTAACGCAGGTTTGCACAGATCGAGGATGCAGTGAATAGAACATGAATGTCTGATTCTGGCCACGAATGCACACAGTGGATGTACTTGAAGCAATGACACAATTTCGAATGATGAAGGTTTTTCGACCGTATTGGACAAGACGCCGTTGGTTGCGGTCAGCCGCTGGGTGATCGGAGTACTGTTTTTTTTAGTTCACCTCATCTCTTTCCCTTTATCCAGAAGAAATCAGTACCGCAACTGTTAAATATTTCTGCAGCATGCACACAGAATCGTATTGTTTTGTAAGTGCTCTTAAGCAATCAGTAACGAGACACACAATCCTATAAGTTCAACCGTTTTCCGTCCGACTGCTCCCCTTTGGTTCATCTTATATGGTTGCACCTGGTAAGGTCAAAGTTCTAGTGTGCGTGGTCCTCCGAATCGATGCAGTGCGCAAGCCTAACCAACCACGTCTAGGTAGCAGACTAGGCCGGGTAATCGAGAAATTAATGCGCTCAGAGTTTTGTCCGTGGTGTTGGGTTGTCTAATGACATCACCAATAGAGACTTGGGTGGATTTTGACAGCGTAGACCATCTGTGGTGCACGCATGACTTCAATTTTTGTGTGAAAGGCCAGCTACATAGTGTTACTGTACTGGCAGTTTTATTGTGAGGCCAGAGAATCTGCTTCACTCCTGTGGAGGGTGTTCACAAACTGTACATTTCCGACCATCGATATCTCCCACACATTAGCGGCTTGCAGTGGAAACACCGTGTCAGTAATGGCGAAGTTCTTCTACGTGTTTCGGAACATAGACAGTGTCGACCAGGGAACATACTAATCTCGTCTTACAGGCCTCGTTGACTTGGTCATACTCTATCACCTCACCGCACAGACCTCACCACGTGCCACATCGTGTCTTGTTTGCGAATGGTGAGTTGGGCTGGGTTCAGCGGTCGGTGATGAACATTCAAGGTGTGGTGGCTGTCACGTTGGGGCTTACTTTAGTAGGACGATCTCGACTTTCTGGCTGAGTTTACATGACACCCTTAGTTGTGTGCTCTCTGATTTAGTGAACAATGGAAGTCAATGGCGTTCATATTGTAAATTTCTGTTTGCCATGGTGTAATTTTGGAGAGTTTTTCTCCTATCCATTTCATAGTTGAATTTCTTCCCCATTTGTCATTTTATGTAACTGCTCATGTAACTGCCGCCTTCGACCCAGTTTCGGTACAACACCAGTTACAACACTAGTCGTCTAGCTGCAACTAAAAGGGACAGTCGAGACATAAAGTGCCAGCTGTTATCAAAACCATCCGTTATATATATATATATATATATATATATATATATATATAACTGTAAAAGCGAACACCGGTGCTTGCTGTGACGTTTCAAGTCCACATTGAGATCCACTGTTAAATAAATTTCATATGTAGCATATGCTGTGTGCCTGTTGTTTAATGTCAGCAACAGGCTTTGTAACTTCCGTTGCTTTGTCTATTTCGTTTCTTTCTCCCTACATTTGAACATTTTTTTCACCAATTGCGACACACTAGATTCGCTGATTTGACTACAGTGTCTTATTATCACCTGACACTACCTGTTCGTGGGTTGTTTTTCTCGAATAAACGACCTTGAATAATCATCACGAGTTGACCAAGACGTTTATAGACTTTTATAAACATCAGATGCATAAATTCTGATGGAACATTCTTCGTACCAATCTATAAGCCTAGCAGTCGACTCCGGTTTTTTTATGTCCCATCTACCTGTTTTAGTTATGGTCAGTGAACTAATGCTGAACTAATGCTGTTCTTGCATGCCGGTGGTGCACTGAAACTGAAAGGGTGTGATGGGCTGATTGCCATTGTATAACGTGATCTCTAGGGATAAAGCTTTATGGTCTGTAGTGTCATTGGGCTTCACTAGTTCTCTGGCTGCGATGCACACGATGCTGGTCATCGCTAGTCTAACGTGCTCTCATAAATACCGTCAAATTAACGTTAGCGGCGTTCTAATTAGGAGATGTTGGATTCTGTATTTTTCTGCTGGTTGTGCTGATTACTCTTGATTCATTAGTAAGTTTAAACATGTTGATCTATGAATTTTCGTAAAGGGGTATTTCGTTTTATTTAATTAAACAAGTTTTCGTCTATTTCTGCCTTGTAGCCAACACAAATGTCAGACAATTTTGATAATATTTTTTTGAGTGTAGCCCAAAATACGGAAGATGGTATTCGTGGGCTATTGGACGCGTTTTTCGGCTTTCTATCTCGACGCACGGACTTTTATTTTGGTGCAACTGAAAAAGAGGCGAAGCGGATGGTCATGGAAGCGTTTGCCAAACATAAAGTCAGTTTTACCCATAAAGCGATGTAGCTGTTTCATTGCTCTAATATTTTCGGTGTATGTGCGACAACTAATTCGCTGCTTAATTTGTGCAGGATGCTGCTCTGAGCCGTCATGAGAAAGAGCGTGAAGAACTGCGCGAGCGCGAAGAACGTGAGCGACGTCGACGTTCAGAGCGGGCTAAAGAGGCGGTAGACGCAAACGCTGGGACACACACTAATGGTTGGTTTTTCTTTCCAGGTGCTCTGGTGTTGTTTGTCAAAACTCGTTTTCAAGAGTTAACTAACTGCCGCTCCGTCTCCAGGGCAATATTGAACCTCAGTTGTAGGAAACTTGTATCCAATGAGTTTTGTGTAAACGAACTTGAATAATGATTCATTGTCAGTCATCTACGATCCTGTTCCACTAAGAATGCAGATTTGGTGAATGAGTGAGTAGATATTTAGTTGAAATTTTCTGTCCTACTCCTATTGTACTGGTACTTGTTCTCATACATGTTTACTGTCAAATGGGTCACCTGAAGTGGGTGGAAGTTACGTTTTCAGCTGACACAGGGGTAAACGTTGGTTGGAGTTTGCCCATCCATATGCAGGAGCAGTCGTAGTAACGAAGCTCGGACTCGCGACCGTGTGCCTGACAGTCGTGTCGTTGGGGCCATTAGAGGTTGCACTGAACAGTGGTTAAATTTTTAACTTGCACATCTTAGAATGTTTGGTGCTGTGTAAATGTCAGATTAGTACAGGAGCATTCGAGACAGTCTGCATTCATTTCTATGGTTGTGAAGGTGACAACATCGTCTTCATAATTACTTTCGGATTGTTCGTAGCTTAGAGCCCTCGACTACAATGTACCAGCCAATCTGTACTTGTCTATAATTCCCCTTTTTATGTTCGGTCGATATCATCCACATACCAGTGACAATGATTTCAGCTACCAATTTTACGGTTACTTCGAATGCCCTTGATAGCCGGGTTTAGGAAGTCTGATAGTATTTATCCTGTGTATGTATGACCTGGCATTTCCATGTGGTGGGAAACGTTACGAGATAACTAGTGCGACGACAGCAGCCTTTGATTGCTCGTGGACACTGATTGAGCGCTCGTGCCTGATGCAGATTCTTGCTTGAAGTTGATGTTTATGGATTACTCACTCTAGCTTTTTAGCACTGCGCGTATACGCGCACATATTTTGCCTAGGGCTTCCGTTTGTCACAACTGACCAGGTGTTTAAAGTCAAGTCGATTAGGATAGCTCGTAAAGTTCGTGTCGTTTCCAGTAAACGATTTAAGAGATCATGAAATTCTCGATGCGATATGTTATACCTACCTACCGGACATTAAAAGATTACGGACTTGTTACCGCGTTGTTGCTTGACTGACCATTGATTTTTTTCACCTTTCTCAAGATGAGACGATCAGATAGGCTGCACATTACTGACGTACGATTGTGACACCACTTAAATTTAACTGCAGTTTTTGCATTCGGGTAGACGTTTTGGTCAGCCCATTTCGGGAGAAGAACTAGACTCGGCTTTCGTTCTTGTTCGTACTCGTCAGCATTCACATTTACTAACCCGCGGTTGTGTGAGGTCAGTAGGTTAATGGTCATCACCCTCGCCTCATGCACACGAGGATCAGAGTTGAATTTCTGGTCAGGACACAGTTGTACGCTGTTGCTGAACCATCGGGTGGGTGAATTGAGCGTAGCACTTCTTTTCAAAATGGGTCGACTAAGTATTGAATCGGCAATTAAGTTTGACTGTTGTACTTACACTATACAAGGTGCTAACTATTCATCAGTGATGCTTCGGTTGTGAGCCGGAGTTGTCAGCCCAAAGTAGGCAGCCATTAACAACTATTCAGCTGGACTGTTCAAGTCAATGAATCATTGTACAAGGTACCATATTCTGTCATAGGTCCTCTCGATTACCGCATTCACAGTCTATTGTCCATCCACTACAATGGAGATCTAGATGACGGTCACGGTTTGGCCTGTGTATCTCACAGATACAATGGTTACACAGCCAACGTAATCGTGCTTAGTAGAATGCACACATGGTTGGCCATTAGTCATCAAACTACCATATTTCCAGGATATGAAACAAGGTTGCCAGTGAATCGGTTAAATCAGACGGCACTGTTTAGTTTTAACGGGCAGGTGTGAATAGCTCTTCTTACTCATTGCACGTAGTTCATCTTTTCATTATCCAGGTACTAGTGGGTCTGCCGAATCAACAACTGACAAACCAGTCACGCCGATGGAAACTGAAGCTCCGAATAAACGAGAGTTGGAGAAGTCCGATTTGCCTAAACCCGTCAAACTCGGCGAAGGTGATCCAGATGAAGAGGAGGACGAGAACGATAAGGGTAAACTGCGGCCCAATGAGGGAAACGGTGGGGATTTGCCAAACTATCGCTGGTACCAAACCCTTGGTGAAGTGGATATCAAGATTCCGACTAAGGTCAGTCGGTGTATTCCGTGACTGTTACTCTTTTGAGTTCATAGTTTTGGTGTATATCTTAAAACTGAACAATAAAGAAAGGTATTACTTGTTGACTTTCCAGGTAATCGGTGGTGGTTACTTTTAATTCCAAGTATTGTGTCCGGAGGGTGCATATATATGATCAACATGAAATGTTGCATGCATTCAAAATAGCATGTCTCAGTGACGTCTTCGACTGTCAGTGGTCGAACATTGGTAAAAGTTTCCAGATTCAAGATGGCGGTTAAGGCGACCTTTATTAGGACATAATTATGCAGTCAGTAACATTACTTGCAGAAGAGGTGTAAACGGCGGGTAAGGGAAAAAGTCAAACGAATATCCAACTCCCCCAGGGTTTGGGTATGGACAACCACAGGAGTTTAACCACATAAATTCGTGAGAAGCACTTCAACCGTGATTTTGCCCAAAATCGGACAGTACAAGGTCACTCTCGAGCTTACAAAGCTGCCTCACGTCCATCCAGAGTTGTTCATTGGGTGTTCCCACGATGACATCTCTCATCAGGCTATCTTGACCTTCATGAGCCTCTTCTTGCCCTTTCGTTTTTAGCTTCCACACCCTGTGAAATGTCGAGATGTGGTCGTGGAGATCTCACGCAGGAAGCTGAAAGTTGGATTACGTAACCAACCGCCTATCTTGTGTGGAGATCTGTACAATGAGGTCAAGGTTAGTTTTTACGTCCCATCAGTTTTTTTTGTCAGAGATGACGATATTTTACTGTTCGCCATCGGGACCTGATCAGATTAGTCAGTCTGTAGAAACAGCGAATAGTTTGTCCCGAGTGTGCTGTGTTGAACAACTTGCTGGCGTTCTATCTTTTACAGGTTACCATCACTACTTACAACAGTTTACACGCTCTCAGTGAATACAACACTAAATAGCACTTGTCAACACTGTTTTACTGAGCTTGGCGTATATCTCCACTTGATAGCTTGCCTGGACTCTAGAACTATGAACAAAAACACAATTGGACCATGGATACCTATTAATTTTATTGGTCATCGTTCCTGTACGATTGGACATTCATGCAGCATCTACTGTGCTTGTGTTTGCGCAACTACTTTACAGAGTTGTCATGGTCTTCGAGTTGATCATCCTAGAAACCAGCTCGCCATGTCACTAGAATTATCGGCCACCAGACTTTTTAACCTATCCACACCAATCCCCATTGTATTTATCAATCCAAATGCTACCAAGAATGGTTGAAGGGAATTTGACCACTTGCATAACAGAGAACGTACCTGAATGAATAACCGAATAAAATTCTCAACACGTGATGCAAACTTTCGCGGACGATCGGCGACCACATTACTCATTCGACATTTAGTGAAAATCGATTTCAACAGTGTTCCGTCCAATGCCTTGTGACTCCGTACTTGTACCATTGATCTGTAACATCCATCTGTTAGTGAAACGTTTAACGAGGTAGCTTGAATACTTACCCATAATAAATCTAAAGGCAGGAAACTTCTAGGAACACTTTAGCCAACCTCTCGTTTCTGCCCCATTTCTATCGCATTTTCGTAATGTGCTATCCTGGTTTGTAGACAGAACGTAGCTAAGTACTATGATACATTAGCCATTCTTGTGTAATGCACCATATTGAAAACAATCGTATACGGTTGGCCTATGAACAAAAGTGCTGGACTCCCCACGGTGTCCACCCCACCCGCTAAAATGGACGATTTTCATATTCTCTAGGAATGGTCGCTGCAGAGGAGGGAAATAACTTCAAAAAAGAGAATTAAAAGCTCTTGTGAAAATCATAGCTTGACCTCAGTCATTGCTGGGGTACAGACGTCAATTATATTCCGCAGATTTACCAGAGCTTGGAGGGTAGATATTCGCGTTCTTTCTCATCTTTGAGTCGTTTCCTGGCTCGACGAACACTTAAGGCAGGCGGGCAGTGCTTTCGGTTTGAACGTAATGTGTATATCAGATCTTTACTATTCAAATTTTAGAGCAGCGTCCTACATCCTACCAATCCACAATTGCCAGTTTTCTCGGCCACAACGGTGTGTTTAACTCAATAAAGTGATGTTTACTTTCGCATAGGAGTTTACCGAACAGGCGTGTGAACATACTATCGGTGCTCTATTCTCATGGTTCGAATCGGATTATGTTTTCCCAGATTCAGCACTAAGAGCTGGTTTCATCCTTTTATTTTATTTTGGAAGACTGTCTCAGGCATTCAAAAATAACTGATATAGATCTGCCTAGGGAAAAATGGCTAGGCGTGACAGTACTGACAGCAAGGTGTTACTGTTTGACAATTTTAAAGCACCACTGGTGACATAAGGCAATATTTACCACCCCACCAAGTACTTCGGGGTGTTTTGCATCCTTAGAATGCAAAGCGCTTCTAAATTGCTGCTTTGAATACGTATTTTCGGTGTTATGGGTATTGCTTGCGAGTTAGTGTACTCATGTAGCTACGTCGTTAGTGGCGGTCTTATAGAAAATTAACTAAAACACCTATCTTCTAGGCTGTGACGGTCTTTGCTAGTATAGGTCATTTCTGGCTATAGAAAGGCTTACCTCAGGAGCTTGAAGGGTGAGGTGAGTAGATGCTGTGCTGTCCAGTGTCTACGAAACGTGGAAGTTCAGTATGAAGGATTTTAACAGTCTTCTGATCCTCACCAATAGATGATTATGTTCAGCTGTACACTTCGTGTGTCACTAACTTGTGTATAACAACCTAGTTAGGAAGCTAGGCTTTAGTAGTACCACCTCGGCCTTTTAGTCAAATAGATTGAGATGATTTGGTTATGTATTAAGGATGTCAACTAACCGTTTGCCAAAACGAGTTCTCTACTGTTGCACCCGTTTCATTGTCTTTCTATAGAATTATGTTATTCAGTAAAATTACTATCGTCATTTTTCTCTCTTGACAGGTTGAGGAATGTTCCTGGACGTTGGAAGATGGTCTGATCATCTCCGTCAGTCTGGAGAAAGTTAATAAAATGGAATGGTGGACTCGTATTTGTGCAGGCGAGCCAGAAATCAATACACGAAAAGTGCAACCAGAAAATTCTAAATTATCCGATTTGGATGGGGAAACCCGATCGATGGTGGAGAAAATGATGTTTGACCAAAGGCAGCGTGAGATGGGTTTGCCGACCTCAGAGGATCAGAAAAAGCAAGAGATGTTGAAAAAGTTTATGGCCGCTCATCCAGAGATGGATTTTTCTAAGTGTAAATTCTCATAGACATGTCGTTCCAAGCATGTAGTGTTTGGGTTGAATAAAGTTTTTTCTGCCCACATGTGTATTGCCTTGATGCCGTTTCTGTTATACGTATACGGACACTAAGACACTTGATGGTTCAGAGCTTTACAAAATGATAAACTCAATCTCAGCGTTATTAGCAGACTAGTTGTCATTCTATGTATGGTACCGATTTTTGGCTTTTTGAGGTTCTCCCTTCACGAGGTTGTCAAGATTAGATGAGCAAAACATTGCGTGTCGGACTGTTGGTCACGTTGATAAACCGACCACCTCAACCGCTTTTGTGATATCATTGTCATCAAAATCTACGATAATCCATCACTGGTCAACACTGATGCTTAATTGTCATGTATACATCAGGTGGATGGGTAGTCTAAATTTATGAGTGAAACAGAGTGAAGAGGTGGGATTTACTTCAGAAAACCTGTGCTGATTCGAAGAGTCTAGATCAAGGTGACTGCACATTTTCAACAAACGACCAAATTTCTGCTGAGAATTAGAAGTTATCTCTTGCGAGTTTCCTTATCGTTCATCACTTGTTATTACTTCACAAATACTTCAGTACTACTCACGCCGCTGCACTTGCTTGACCGATATCTTTTCCAACTTCTGCAGTGTAAGTCCACATGGGTCAAAAGACTGTACAATTGTTAACTAGCTAACTCGGGTCGACGGTCGTGTCTTATGTAAGTGAGCTGGGAGTTCGGCGAAGGATACGCAACGCTGTAAACGACTTTCATCATACATGTTGCAGCTATCTAAATCTGTGTGCTTCAAAGCTTTTGGGGATGAGCATTCTTGAACGTAACCATACCGGGTAGATTTGTATACAACACCGACGAATAGTTTATCGTTCTGCTGGATTAATACCTAGCTGAGCAGTCATACTGGTCAACTCATCCATCGGTTTCTGTTGTTACGTAGAATCGGATTGTTTATCTAGGGAAATGGTTGCGTTAGTGAACTATCGTGTGGTGGTTCATGAACTTCTGCGTTGCAGGTAACCTCATCGCTGGAATTAGTCAGTGCATTACGATACATGGGGATTAGTATGCTATTTCGTCGTCACAGGGACAATTAGCATTCGTCTACGTCCAGCATAGTGCGATCAAAAACGTCTTGTCAAAACAACCTCATGTAACCCGAGCGGATTCATTGTGTAGATGTGATGATTTCTCCCACAAACTTGGTCGAATCCACGTTCTTGACATTGTGTAACTGTGCTTCATTCGTCTGGTCAGACGGACGGTAGTGTATTATGTACGCTCTCTCCCTATGAGTTTGTACAAATGTGTTTAGAACAGAAGTCAAGCTCATTTGCTACATATTTCTTCTCGCGATTCAACCAGGCGTATTCACTACACGGGGTTTGACTTCGAATTTGCCCTGCTCACCGAGCTACGAAACCTCATATCTTGTTTACAGTTACTGGCTGATCAATCTTTTCCTCAGCCGATAGCTTTTCATCTTTTTCTGTGTGGGCTCGATCAGTGCAACATGGATGTTTGAAATGTAAGTTGATTTCGCGAAAGCCTGTACTGTCACATACTTCAACAGTATCCACTTCGTTATTACCTACCAGCTTGCTGAAACCGTTGATCTTTGGTCTTTCGACGATATCATGAATCTCTCACTTCAGAATGTGAGCTGGAATTTTCAACCGTGTCAGTAAAATTTCCAGCCATATCGTACTACATTTGCCAGAGTGATTTGTAGTACGTGGTAGGATCGTGGGAATTCTGCTCCTCTCTTGTTCACCTATTCAGTGAGTGATGTTGCGACCAAAAGAGCTCGATGAGACCGTACTCCAAAGGTTTCTTACCAACTTGTTCCTTTAACCCAACTTTAACAAGTTGGATCCTTTGTACGGTTAGCTAATCCGCGTTTGTCATATCGACGTTGAGTACCAATTAGGTAGTCGAGCGTCCGAACATGGGTTGCTTTAAATGCCATGATTCAAAATTTTGACGACTTGATAGTATCCGGAATACAGCAACTAATTGCTGGAGCCCCGTCGTATGTGGTTCTGGTAGAGACCAGCCGAACTTCTCAAAATGCTCACTCCACACGTCAAATCTTACTGGCTGTTAGTAAAGGAACTATCTTTTTCAATTGTGATCTCACTAGACAGCCGTGAGCCAGGGAAGATGGCTTTTCGTTGTTCCCAGATAGACTCGAACAGGATGGTCTCCATATAACACAATGCCTCTTCCTGTGTTGAAATGCGGTGCACGAAACAAGGACCGTGAGTTGGGCACTGCTGCAGCAATCTTTCGCCGTTATCAGCATGCCATGCCAGGACGCTAAACATACCTTCCAGCCTCTTCTACTCTGGAGGAAGATGACCAAATCGAGCATTCAACTCGGCGTCTATTATGATGGCATTTGGCTCGCTTGAGAAGTTTGGCGAGGGAGTCATGGAGCGTGTTCTTATTAGCATATGAACAACCACTGTCCATTGGAGTTCACGCCGATTTGATAAATGCACAACGTTTTTGTAATTTGCGTCAAAAGACTTTAACCGATGTATTGAGTCTGACAACACACAAAGGTTATTTACTAGAATCCAATCGGGAAAACGCTGTGCTGCTTTGAGACTCAGTTCGATTCCCACTAGAAGTTGACCACGAAATTTAGTTTCGACGTCACTGAAGAGCCCAAGAAAGAAGCGTTTAGATGGGCAGTAATCTAGAGGTGACCCCAGACGGATTCTGGTTCGGGGATTTTAGGTTATCTTCGAGACGACACTCCTCAACGTCCAGACTTGAGGTTTGTAACTTGTTTGTCAGAGTGCGCACGTTGAAGGTATCAACATTTACCCGAGGATACATGACGGGAATAAAAAATTGGGGACAAAGTAGATTGAGTTAGTAAGGAGTAAATGATGTCACTGTGGGGAGGATGCTAACGTCTAATGTTTCCCGGTCGTTTATGCTTCAGAAGGAGGGACTGTACTACCAATCGTTGACTCAAAAGCCTGATCGGCCAGGCAACGGCTGCTGGCCTTTCTTGGGGGTACCCTGCCCAGAGCCAATTATTCAAGCATCTGACTCATTTGGCAGTGAGGGCCTCGCACGGCCTGAGGATGCAGTGAACAAGGCTGATATCTGATTCTGAGCACTGTTGCACACAGTGGGTGTATTCAAGGTACTTCGGGCTTTTGACTGATATCGAAAGTTTTCCGATCGTGTCGGGTAATACGCCATCGGTCACGGTCAATCGTTTAGTGATCGGAGAGCTATTTGTTTGAGGGTACCTTTTCTAACCTCCTTCCTGATTCGGAAGACAGCACTGTCGCAATTATAAAAATAGTTCTGCTGTGTGCTCGTAGGATCGTGCTCCATTAGCGAAGCTATATTACCCTGTGAGCGCATCTGCTCTTCGCCTGACCACTCCTCTGTGATCAGTCTGACAGGGTTGCACCTGGTAGGACCGAAGTCCTAGTCAACATAGCCCTCTGGGATAGTGCAGTGCATAAGCCTGACCATCACGTCAATGTAGTAGAATAAGTCAGGTGCACTTCTACGATCCAGTACTTCGTGTTACACCTCAGTTTTGAAGGCGTTTGGTCTCTGACCACGAGTCAGGTGGCGAACAGCTTGTTCGATCTAGGTTGATCTCATCAACAGCATACACATTGGGGAATGTTAGCCACGTCCTGTGAGAAAGTGCCAGTATATCAGGTGGCACGACGGATGTGTTTGTCAGGGAAGAGATTTGATTACGCAATGGAAATGTGCATATACGAACGCCGAAAGATGGCGACCATTTAATGTGGTGAGGAAGGGAAAACTCGTATGCGACGCGGCACTGGGTTCAGCTTTCGTCTCTGTTGCGCCTATAACTGGACACGTGTTGATTATGACATCATACTGTTGTTAGCTTCAGATACCGATCTGGCGACGTGTTCGGCAGTTGAGTGGGTCTCCTTTTCAGGTTTAGATTTTACACAACAGGTTAAAGTTTGCATGCGGGTTAGCTGATGACGGTATCTGAATGATGGAGCTGTTGGCGCTAGAACAACGGTGACTTGCATTTGCGAGACATGATGGATTCAAATGCTGTAATTGGGAGGACAGGATGCTGACAGTTGTAAAACTAATGCATTCAAAGCAGCGGTTCCTTGAAAGTGGTTCAATGAGTAAAAGACAGCAGTCGTCTGCGCTGGGAACGGTGACGACGACTGGGATCTTGAAGGGTGTATTCCGTTCATTTTAAGCTGATGTGATTCAGTAGATGAGAAATTTGTAATAATCAAACACAAGCACACCGGCTAATGCACTTTTTCTAAGGCACTCGTATGTGTACTCGTCCATTCGCGTAATTAAACCTTTTACCCTGGCAAACGGTCTGTAACACGTCGTCGGTGACACCTGGTAGTGGCTCGGACGCTTACGCAGTAGTCAACGGGGTCGCCGTCACGGTAGTAAGAAGGTATTTTGTACTTCCTTTTCTCTCAGACTGAAAACGAGCATCTGGTTGTGGTTGGTTTGCAAAGTAGAAAATATTTACCACAAGAAGTTGTGTAAAACTGTGCAAGCAACTGGTCCCAATGACCACCAACACAATGGTGGACAGCAATTTCGATCTAACTAGATCTCATGAGATCCACGCACGGCAGGGAATCGCAAGCTCAATCTGTGAATAAGCGTCGGGGTGGTGATTCCCACACTTATTCACTAGACTACGGGGTCACTTGCTAGTTTGTGGACCAGTCACAAATTGCCGATCGATTTGAGCTTATGCTAATGAAAGATACGACAGCTAGGAGAAGTGTTCTTCGAATTTTATCTACATTTTCTTCTTCTTTTACATTTTATTCAAAATAATTGTGTGAACCACTTTTAGGTTGACGCATCCGTTTATCCCTCAACGTTCACAAACAGTTTGTGCTGACTTCTGAACTACCCTACTATGTGGGTGGCTAGGAAAATGAGTACGTTCATTTAGGTGTCTACCGCCTACAATTGCGTTGTTATGTTTCTTCTGTTTATATTGTTCTGTGGATAGTCCCTATAGCCCAGTCAAGTGTGCACGTGTCTTCAGGTTGTACAATGCGCCGGCTATATCGGCTAAAGGCATACGATTTACGTCTTTCGATGTTGCTGTTGAAAGACACTGGGGACGATTTCACCGTGAACCCTTTTCCACATTGCAGCCAATCGCATGTCCATCCAAAAAGCGTTGAGACGGACCACTAAGGAAACCACAGGGTACAGCATTAACTCTTCAGCAGAACAGTTGGCAGCAGCAGACTAACTCTTGTTGTACGAAAGGCATCTGAGAGGAAGCCTGATCCTAGCCTATAAATTTCTGTGCACACCTGGTCACTAACTAGCTACTTTTTGGACGGAATATCTCCTTATTTAACATCTGTCCACTCTGCGCCGCGCTGCTTCACTCTGGTCATTAATAACTTGACTGAGATACTCAGTAGTCCGCTGAGTTGACAAATGCACGAGGATATATAGGCGTTACCATCTTTGTGTCATATTCCTAATGCTGCCAGAGGCTGTCAAGCATCTCCCCTATATGTGTTTGCTCTACCCACTATTGATTTTTGGTGTGACTGAAACGCAGCGTCACCGCACGTGCCCTAGCGTGACTCTTACCCTTAGCCCGGTATATCTGTTTTCCTACTGGTCAGGGTTAATAATTGCCAAGGTCATTTCATGTTTATTGGTCGTTCGCAAGGTGTTGTTGCGTGAGTTATCTTTGCCTATGCATCTCGTTGTCTGATTTGGATGACAGTGGTGCCTCTGTCACCGACCTTTTTGTCTTGTCTGCAGCTTCACACGTAAGTTTGTCGGTTGTCGGCGTGCTACTTCAACGTGTTAGAGTGTTTACACACCTGTTCCTCTTCATAATCTTCTTGTTCCTATTTACGAACCGCCCAACCAATTTGATTTTCCGACATACAGAAAAAAAACGCGTAACTGTTCGATTTCTTCTTTCTGCGCTGAACTATTTGTGCCTAGGAACATATGCCAAAGCAGTTGAAGTTTGCATTAAGGTACGCCTTCGGTAGGAAGGCACTTTCGATTATAAGTTATAAGTCAATTATTATCATCGTCGTTCCTTACGAATTTTGAAGTTTTGGGAGGCTTTATTGACCAGCTAGCGGTGTGCTCAAAAAATGATTTGTATCATTTGGGTTTTCAGTTGTCTGTCGAACAGCCGAAAACCTAAACCATCAACCCGAGCTACTAACTCTGCCACTGTTCTCAACAATCGGATGTAAATCATCGGCATTTGTTTTCAGGCGGGTTTAATTGTGAATACCACTCATAATCCAGATCAACCTGTATCTTTAATCAGCTTGTGTAATATCCCTCATTTTCGCACTGCTCTGAAACTCATGACTGTTGAGAATATGATAAGCAAATTCATATCTTAATTTATGTTCTGATTAATTTCCTATTCCTCGATTTAATTCAGTATGAAATTTCTCGGTTTCATCGGAAGCTACACACTGACTCCTCTGGATACATTAGCGGGATTGAAACTGCAGCAGCGGCAGTAATGCCGTTTATTTGAAAGTGTTGACTGAACAACCCTTCATCCGTCCAGTCATTTTGAAGATGGTTTAGCAAACGTAATTTCATTGAATGTGTTTTATGTCCATACATTCAGTGTTACCTTTGTAGGCAACCAGAAATTTACAGTTATATATGTACACAATTCTGTGATAACCCCATGCAATTTTCGTGTTCATATGACAAGTATTTCTTTTCTTGAAGGGAATAAGTCATTTCGAAAAGCACATCTTCAGAACTACATGGTCCGCATGGATGGCTGTGTGGTCTTCATGTGGCAGTGACCTCTATGTGTTTATATGAATTCTCTGATGGATATGTAAGGTCATTGATTGTTCCATGTATGACTAACTTTAACCGGCTCGTCTGGCACAAATTGCACGCCGACAGACTCATGTTTGTGACGTTTCCGGTCAATTTTATTATTGAACCCAGGAAACATGAAGGTACTGGTATTCCATTTGGCGTGGGCTACCATAGGATAATGTTTATGTTCAATATGACTCAGTTCTGATTCCAACGGGAAGTTGTTGGTTTTCACACAAACTGTTGGCTCTTGGTTTTCATCTAGCCGGGACGTGTGGTTGTTATCTTGACACTGTGAGTTTTTGTTCATTTCCACGAAAATTTGATTGTCTTGCTGAGTCAACTGACAACCATTTTTATTACTATGATGTTCATCCATTCTGGTGTCATTTGCTTTTTGCGATGAGGTAAGAGTATTGAATGCATTGGTAACTGTGACATAGGCCAGTTTTTCTTCGGTAATAAAACGAGGTTTCGTTGATTGTCGCCAACAAAAGCAACGCAGTACGCACAGAACAGATGCAGCGATCAGTCCAAGCATTAGAAGAATAAACATTTGCGAATAAATTCCCCATCGAACGGAGTTGGTTTGGATAGAAATTGAGGTCGTTTGGTTGTTTGAATGGGTCCAGCGGACGTCATGGTCATCTGAGTTCTGGGAGAGTTTGGGAGTAGATTGAACACAGTGGTCGTGGCATGTCTTAATTTGACATTGCTCTCCTTCGAATTCGTTTAGACAGTGACATTGGAAACCGACATCCAGGCTCACACAAGTACCACCTACAAAGAAAATGTCAAAATGGAGAATAAAGCATACAAATCTATCAGAAATCATACACAACTTCCAATTAAAGTCACTAGCCTCAGTTTGGAAATCCTCACTTCTATCGTTCTTGATGAGGCTAGTTCGGTATGCTAAGGGATTAACTTAATGTAACTCAACAATAGTGAACACTACCGTGCATTATTGCTAATGTTACGCTGCTACCCAAAAATTGGCATCATATTTGTTCGTACCATCTAGCCAAAACGAACCAAGAAGTTGATCTGTACACCCAAAAAAGTTGAGTTTTAGCTATCGGACCCGTCATATTCAATACTTATTACAAAAATGTGAATGCGCTTTGATGGTTGAAAGATGGAACTTCACTGTTTGGATTTAATAAAGTACAAACGAAGTAACAAGAGCATTCAGCTGTTCATTGAATTTCACAGTAATGGATGTAGGATTTATTAGGATTCTGGCCAGGTAGTGGGACACAAGAAAGGTATATGTGTCGGTGCGAATCTGCAGTAGTTTAGATCCGATCCTTGCCACAAGATTGGATAAAGACTGGGACAGGTCCTGGGATTCTATCAGCAAATTGCTTATGTTCATTCACGTGGGACTCAACGGTGATTTTGACAAGATATGTACGTGTAATGCCGATGTATCGAGACAAATGTTTGATGAATTGTCTAAGATTTCGAAGAGTTCGAAACCTTTAAGTAAGATTTTAGGGAAAACTATAGGAGAACGTTATAACTAGCCAGAGGGTGTTTTGGGGTCAATCGATCTTAAAATGCGGCATCACCGGGTGGGAAATATCTACTTAAAGTATTCACTAAATTTCATAAACCATCGTTTGTATGGAGGAATCAGTAGATGCTGTGGAGGGCAGCTATTCTTAGACATCTCTGTGATAAATTTTTGGGAATGTATTCAATCTGAACAGGTAACTTCGTGTTTTGCTCTGTGTGTTAATGTTAGGAGGCGCATCTCCTAACGAAGCAGCTAAGGCAAATCACGTCATATCGATTGATTGATCCGGCTTTCAGTGAATTGATCTGTTTTAGCTGACTCAGTTTATCAATCTCACTCAGTTAAATCAGACTGCAGCTGCGCGATCAAATGACTGTAAGTTATCTGAGCTGTCTTTTCGCGTTCACTTTCTGAAGCCCCCTATAATGTGATTCGTTCTAACGCTCTGACTGTCGTATCTGATCGTCTCGTTTGATTTGTTATGCATCTTGTCGGCCATGTGTGGTACTCATTTCGCCTTATAAATTTAGAGCCTCTGTGGCCTAATTCTGACTCTTCTCGTCCGTCTAATAAACGTTGTTGCCGCACTCATTCTCTTTCTCGGTTCTGGGTAAAGCGATTGAGCGCGTACCGGAAGGGAAGATCCAATAGTTACTTATATCAATCGTCATTACCAAGTAAAAGCCAAACATCCGCCCATTTTGAGGTATTCACAAACAAAGTACAAACTTTTAACGGATAGTTCCTGACAGACAAATTGTATTGCAGTTTTATCCAGCTAGAAGTGTTAGAGGGAATAGTGTATGTGAAAAGTACCTTTATTTTTGTGATAGCATTTCATTTATGCATTTTGGGAGCGAAAAGCTATCCTCTGGGGTGCACCAGGATTAGTTGACAGATGTGTCTTCACTTCAAAACTCAGACGGGAAGTAAAAGTTGTAGTCACTATGTAATAGCACAAAACCTGTACACGAGTTAATCAGAGAAAAGAGAGCCAAGGCCAGTCACCGTGAATGTAGTAGTCAGGCCACGTGATTCGTAAAACTCGAATGTCGAATGATATCACAGACACACGTATCAATTAATCAGTCAACCAACCAATCTATAGGAAGACCGGGACACAAGTGCGCTGTCCAGATGGGGCACAACGTTATGAAAGAAGACACAAACTTGTTGTGGTATGTGTACTGTGTTCTATTGGTGAAGTAGTTACCTAGTGGTTTAACTACACATGATTACATTTCTTAGCACTGCAACAGTTGACCCAGTGTTAATCTGCCAAGGCCTCGACTGACCACCACTTACCGTACGCCAGTTAGCTATAACCGTGATCTAGGGCGCATGGCGTGGCAAATAATGAGGTGAAGTCCTCAGTTCACGTGTGAGCGAGCTTGATTGATTCTCACAGTCCACGATTCGTCTTTCAAACACCTCATCATTTGCTCATTAATGCCATCCGATACGCCTCATATTCTGAAACTCAAGTGATGATGTTTCTCAACTACAAAGTATAACTTTTCCAAAGTAACTTAATAAATGCGAGATGAAAGTTGCCACTAGTTAGTTAGTAACTGTAGACCGCATTTAACTTTTGGTTTGGGGCCATCATGACCCATCTAAACAATGGCTAATAACTTTACAGATCATGGTCGCTAATCGGACTCAGTATCGTAAATGCCTGAGTTGGTTGTAAAGTACTGACAATGTAGTAGGGTATTGAAAGCCGCGAAGAAGTTGTCTTGGAGATGTAATCCACCGTTTACTCGCAATTCCTATATTTGTACCTTGATTTTGACTGTTTGAATTCACGTACAGGAGTTTCATGAATTCCGTTCCCTTCATGTCCTTTCCTTCTGTTTAAGTTACAATTTGTTTTTATGAAGGTCTTTCGGATGGACATCGTCGATTCCAGCAATTGATTTGATACTGACGTCAAGGATGGTGAATAACAGGTACCGTTATGATCCGATAAACACAGACGGACAGACTTAGATCTTTTGTTTAGTATTGATAAGTTTAGGCAGACAAACAAGGCATGTAGTGTAGATCCTGAACGCCGATAAGCCTAATCGGTGCTCGCGTTGCTCATATCGCCTCTCACAAACGGCTCTTTGTCCACAACTATGTGTGTTTCCGACTATCACTGCCTACGATTGATACGTTGGTATAAAAATTTGGCACTATAGTTGGACAACAATCTATCTCACTTAATTCACCTACTACTCCAAAGCCAACGGTGCAAGTAGATGGCTACAGTTGTCTGACGAACGCATTATTTCGAGATTGGGTTACAGGCGCAAATCCTGTCAGCCGGGTCCTTGAGGTGGCAAGCTATGATTGTGCTTCGGACGATAACTACAGACAGTGGATCTTCGAAGCTTTAGAAATCCATGATACCGGTAACATTATCAACCACCATTCTGGTTAATATATACTGCTCTTACAAGGGTGGTTCATAGCGGTCATTGTTTAATGTTGAAATCTGGCTGGATTAGACTTCAAAATTACACCTTTCTTTCAGTGGTTGCCATTCGCTCTTTATTTCTCGCATACGTAGCAAGAAGATAGTGTGATATTAACCGCCTCACACGGTGTGTATCTACAGCCAGTCTCTACAACTATTGTTTGTTCGTCTCTCCAATTTCAGTGCTCATTGTCAGCGTCAGTGGATTCCAACGTAAACTGATTAGGAAATCCTGCCTGAGCACTCAATCTCCCAGATCGTTTGGTGGATTTCATATGACACAATGGGTTGGATGAACAACAAGGTCCAAATGTGAAAATTCTGAGTTCCTGACGTTGTTTCGTAGCTCAGCTGATAAAGCGCTTGCCGCGTTTGAGTATGCTATTTCTGTCGCTGCTTCAAATCCAGCCGAATTTCGCATTTTTCGCAATTAAGTCCCCTCTAAATACATCTGTGGTGAAAATCTACTCGACTCACCGCTTATCCAAACCGTGGTACAACAGATGATCTAACAAAGGGCCAATCCAGACGTCACGTTAAAAATACTACGTCAGGATTGGACAAACGGTCTCATTGTTACGACTTCTGTTATTCGCTAGTTTCTTTGTTTCGTATGGCACCAACTAACGCACAGTTTGTGACTTTGTATGTCAATACGATCAGCCAATGAGTGACTATGATTTCTTTGATACTGTTGTACATACATAAATTCGGCCTCTTGTCTCATGAGTATGAACTACTTACTGCAACTAGTACGAGGTCTTCTCCGTATTACATGTGTGAGAGTCTTCAATCCCAGTACAATTTCTAGGGCTGTCCATAATTCCGAGTATTACAGCATCTCATAATCAATTTGTATCTGATAGACGAAGTATGTTCCTCATTTGATTGATTGTTTTCAGTACCTCATTGAACTGTAGGCGTGCGATTCAAAGGGGCATGGTGCAGAATTGTAAGAGAAGTCTACAGCTACTAACCAGACAGTGATCGAAGGGAAGAAGAGAACAAGGCCGCTGCTTTTTGTCTATCTTATTTCGATTTGGTTCATATTTTTGGACATTCTCAAGGGAGGAATCGTTTTAGTTGTAAATTGAGTTAAAATAGCCTGTAGTATTCCTAGTAACGTTAGCGGAATTCGATCGATTACCTGTTCAATCAAATGCAACTCTCAAGCTAGTTGTCTTTGATCAAAGCCACATATGCGAGTCTCGCTGGGTCGTCTTTCGATCAGAGCCGAAATCCATGCCCACCCGCATCCACACAAAACATCGTGACCATCAGGCGCGTGTACCGATGTTCCGGTGGCTTGCACACCTGTGTCCCGGCCCTCACAACGTGGTACTGCCTAAAGGACAGAAACAACATTTCCGCTCTCACCTCTGTGCGCACCCTGTGCACTACTTTTACCATAGCCTGACCAGCAAGAACACTGATTCTCGATCCGGGTTACAGCACACAATACCGATGTGATCAGATGGAGGCGATTTAGGATAGAATACCTTTCCTCGTCACATGAGTGAATAAGGTTTTCATCAAGACTCAGAAGTGAAGCATTAGTGTTACACATGCATAAACTTATGAAAGCTATGGATGGCTCTTAGCGGTACCCCACAGTGACATCAATACCAAGCCACATGACATCGGTATGTTAGTTGGGCCTTTCTGTCGAAGTGTGGTCTTGGTTGTTTACAGCTCCTCTCGTCGTCCTTACACCCTGCTTTGTTCACAACAATCGGTGGATGAGCCAAGTTATTGGAACTGGCCGTCCTGGTCTTTAGAGTTGAACAGCTACTCGTGGACTTCGCTCTGTGGACCATGTTGTACCTGTCTTAAGGTATTCCAAATCATGTGCTTAGCTGTGTCATGCTTCGTTGCCCAATTGTGTATCTGCATATCAAGTCGGACAGAACGGGCAGACTGTGTGTGCGACCATCTACCCGTACTTTTCTTGTAGACCAGAAGTTCTAGTTCTTCCTTTTGTTTTCTCATCGGCTGGGCTCTGATAACAAACCGAACCTCTCAAAATAATAGACATACCTGAGCCAAACCAAGTCAAGCTAATGACACACTTTGTGCACATGATTTCTATACACACGTCTCCAGCAACTGAAAGGTAATTAACCCAGTGTGATTGAGTCGCTCATTACTGCTGTTATTATTCCTACTAATACTCATACTACTAATGATACTATTGACACGAAAAATAAGGATTAACTAAAAGGATAGTATGACAAACAGCGCAGTCAGGTTCACTTGAATTGAACTTTTGATTAAGTTTTATAGGCCGTTTTTGAATTGTGTAGAAGTCGAACTGTGATAGAAATAACCAGTTGATTAGAAGACCAAATGTAACTTTTTTTATCACGACCAAGTTGAACAGGTAGTACCATAACTGGACGGTCTCCACATAAAATTATCGGATAATCTATTTTGACCAGAACCACTGACCAAAATACAATCAATGGATGATAAACGACCTTGAAAGTAATAGTTTGAAATAAAAAACTGTAGTTACGCGGACAATGCTTCGCGTGAGTGTGAAGGAACAAGTACTTGTCTGTCATGTGTATTATTCATGGCTAGGCCAGCTAGAAGAACAGACAGTAACAAATGATACCTATTTAGCACCATTATGACAGGACAAATTGTTAACATGTATTTGCCGCGAACAGAACACCATGCAAACCTGGACTACAACCTTCAATCAAAACTATTCATAGGCAACAGTGGTGCAAAATAAGTACCTACGGAATAAAAAGAGAACTGAAGAAAACGTGCATATGTATTATTTCACTGAAGTCTGTGGATATGTTTAATGCCCACTCGTGACTATAATGCAACTACAGTAACTAAGGACGAATAAGTAAGCATACATAGGAAAACAGCTTCGGGACACGTAATGACAAACTTTTTTCATTTCCATGAAGCACGCATACTTTTTATTGTTCGTTTTGATTTTATGGTATGTTTCCTCCTACAAAGTAATGTGTATGAAGATAGCTAAAGACAGCTATGGCAATAAATATTTGTGCACTCCTTCTGAGTTTGGCCTCCTACTTTATCATTCAGTATCTCTAACTGACGGTATTTGGTCTCTTTTGTTCTTAGATGAAATACTAGGTTGAGTCAAGGGAAGGCCAATTGTACGCTTATTTTTCATGCCTGCTTAAAAAGTCATCGATGTAAGGGGATTGGACGAACGCAGTGATAAGATCTCAACCAGTGATTCGTTGAAGTCTACGACTAATCAATCTCGACAACGTGAACAAACTGACTCGTCAGTACAATGACCAGTCCGGATGGCACGTTGGCGTAACGTCGGATTTTGTTATAACGAACATCGAAACAAAACAAGTTGTTTAAGTGCATCACGCTTTAAAACAAACCGGCTACAAGTGGAGCCAATCTGACCAATAGGAAAGCCGAGACGTTGGCACCACTTATAATCCTCTAAAATAACCACCAGAGACCCAACGAAACTGAACTTAACTCGATTTCATAAGTTTTGCTTTGGTTTCGAAGGTTAGAAAATTCTCAACAATAGGTTGCCCAGTTAGTTGTTTTCGGGTCGAACTAAAATACGATAGGGCAGACCTTGGGTGTGTTGCGTAGGCCTTTTCCCAGCTGCTTTAGACGATAGAAAAGAGTGGAAATGCTTCTTGTGAATGCAGACTACCAAACTTCACCACACCACAAGCTCTACTACATTACTCTAATACTTCTTCCATCACAAGGGCAGACAACGATTGTAGAGACAGATAATCGACGAATATCCTGAATAAGGAGCAGCCTGGTTTTTCAGCCGTAGAGCAACACCACGCTGGACTTTAGTACTACACCACAGAATCTCCTGTCCAACACCATATCTATCTACAAGACAACTCCTAAAATGAACAATCTACGCGGTGGGGTTATTTGGATTGTTTAACTTGCATAAATATATCTGGTTTGAATGTGAGAAGAACGTGTAGCAAACAAGCTTGTTTCATTTTGAGGCCACGTATAGCCCATCTAAAAGTTCCGACGCAGTATTGGACAGTCCCTCGGTGAAATCGGATCGTCGTTAGAGGGACTTCATTACAACGTCAGATCCTGAACTGTCTATAATTAGGGACTTGCTGTCGGGAAAAACCTCTGCCTATCCGTATCTCTAAGACCAAACGAAACCATTGTGATATTCAAACCTGATACAGACGCAGGAAATGTCATATTCGGTCATGTGGATATCTTAACTAGAATGAATTTGATGCTGGAAGATACAATCGGATTTTCAAGGATAGACAATGAAAGGAACAAACTGGTGACTAGACAGAAAACATTAACAAACTCATTACGATTTTTGAGGCAAATGGGTCTTATGGCTCAAGCACGAGTGGGACCAGTGAACATTATTAACCCAAGAATTTACGGTTTATTTAAGGTTCATGCAACCAGAGTACCTAAGCTATTGATCCTGAACATGTGTAATTCTCCATATCATGCAACAGCGAAATGGTCAGCTGAGATACTATAGCGAGGTTATTTCGCATTTGCTAAAATCTGAAAGGAAAGAAACGTGTGAGAGTGAAGAATATTCTCATTTGATATAACATCCCTATAAACCAGTATCCCGCCCAGCAAGAAAACTGTTTTTTTTTGGACTGATGAGTAGTCGAGGATTTGGTTAATTTTAAGTTGAGCGTCACACATTCGATCGGGAGACCTGATCATTGCTCAGTAAAGCAAGTGGCCGAGCGTTTTAGTATGGTATTACGGCCGTGCCTAATGTGAGGTCATTGGTGCAGTGCTCAACACGGTTGCCTCATCAAAGTGTGGTTGGAGTTCTAGTCCCGGCCGTAACAAAGATATACACCACTGACGAGCTCGAATGAGAGCGAAATTGAAGTTTAGTGGTTGTTTTCGAGGGAGACTGGCTGGAAAGTCTATCTGAATGCGAAGGTTGCGATCGAATGTGTGTGATGTTCAATTTGAGAGTTTTTAGGCGACGAGTGTAGTAGTAACAATAGGATAATTATAACGGTTGCTATACTGTTGAACGTCTAACGTTCCTTTTCAGTTTTTCGATAGGTGATATCGCTAAGGGACGTGATGGCAGTGGAGTCAAATTTATAGCCATGGCTAACTGCTGATTTATAGTAAAGTTTGAGAAAAATCCGTAGGCAACGCAAATTATATCATTTTACAAACGATATGTAGATGATGTTATACGTACAGTGGATTAACCAATAAACTCCATAGAAATACTGTAGCGGTTCAACCCAACCCATAAGAATATCAGTTTTTGCCATGAAGCGTGACTCACTCGAAGACATCTCGTTTCAAGACATCTTCCTATCCCGCTTCTCGGGTGGGACGATGCAGAAAATACAACATAGTTGAAATTGGACAAAACAGTGTACGAATTTTCATAGTCTTAATCCACTAAAGTGGAAAAATAAAGTCACATCCGATGTGTGGTCGGCAGAACTACGAAAATCTTTTCAATTGGCACTTTAAAGAGGGAATGACAAGTTGTTAACCTACTGGTTGAAAACGATTATCCGGAACACTTTGCTAGCACAGGTCCGTGCTGAATAGTACGTGATTAGGTAAAGCAGACATCACAAACAAAACCTCTATCTATGGTTCACTTCACTCCTAAAATTATAAACAATAAACCCAGCCTAACTCTAACCAATACCTGCTTTGTAGGTAAACGACGATTCTAGTTTAGTTCCACACCAAATCTGAATGCGCAATGGAAAAATGCATTGTAATCTCACGCTCCCTCTTACTGTCCGTACCTATTGCTTTGGTCCAGTAAAACGAGCTACATAGATGGCAAAACACGGCAATTTTCTGAACGCATACCATAGCATCATTCGGTATGGTCACTTAGTGCTTTGGTAAGTCCTGTCCATTTTCGATCGATGCCCACTTAATGGAGTTGAAAAACTTAGACCGTCCTCTCCCACGACGAGTTTTGAAATAGGCTCTTTTCAGTCTTGAGGAGATACTTTGTCTTCAGAGGACACAAGGCGCATGACATATCTAGTTCAAACTTCAAGCAAATTGATACTTCCTAGACTGTCTGTTCAGTATTACCAAGTAAGATGATATGATCGTTTTTTGACGCAGGTCTTTCTGTACGATCCGGTAAATCTTCGATATGTGTTTTGGGAATGTAGATTCATATAAATAAAGCACACACTGACTGTACAAACGCCGGATAACATAATTCGGTTGCATAAGTGATGAACCTGGATGAACCTGAATGAAAGAAGTTAAACCCATCGTAAAATGTCGGTGACTATTTTCACAAGAGATGTACCATGGACACTGAACAGAATTCCGCAGACCATTTCAGCGAACTCGTAGCTTTGACAATAACACTTACTTTCGTGAACCCAGCACTGACAATTCGTTTGCTTCATCACTGAGGAGAGGCTATTCCGAACGAGGCTGATCCATGATGATACCATCGGCATGGTCTTCGGAAGGTATGCTTGTGCCTCGGTTAACGCATTATAGACCTACCCCAGATAATTACGCGGGTAGCTATTCCAACTTTCGCAGTGGGCGAACTCGTCACATTGAGGGATAATCAAGGCGCTGAGTCTTGTGTTCACACGGTCGAATGCATTCTGTTGCTATCTGTTCATCCAAACTGGCAAAGGACTGGAAGTTGTCAGCCAGACGACACCTCATTCCATACGTTTGGAATTTCAAATTGGAACAGCTGGTTTTCTGTCCTGAACTGAACACCACGGAAATTTCCAGGAGTATGAAGGCCTTAGGCTGCTGACCGAACTGGCAGTTGTACGGAACAATTTAAGCTATCACACACTACATTTTGTCACACCAAGTGTTCATACC